>LPNX010084420.1:10269-44581 GCA_001517045.1 Pseudotsuga menziesii | reverse complement strand
CCTAATTGTCACCTAAAATCAGAGTTTTCCGTTTATTTCAGTATTATGTGGCATCTAAAGTGTCCTTAAAGGAGTCCATGATTGTGCATCAGCCCATATAAGTTTTGTCATCACTCCATACCTCAATAGTTTTACATTGATCCTGTTCAACATCGATCTCTTTTCCTCTTTTTGAGTTTCATTCATATATTTAAATAACGAGCATTTAAGGTTTGGTGTACAAACATGCATATAAAGAAGCAATGCTAAGGTCACAATTGGCAATGCCTTTGAAAATTAAGCAAAAGTTAACCCTTTTGGTCCAAGGGCCAGCATGGAACCTAAAGCAGATTGTGGATGCCTTGGTATCAATTCTTTTACAAGGAACATCTCATGGACAAAAACATGATCAACCAATAGTTTTGAGAGATAGTCACTACTCATGTGGATAACAGTTTAATGTGAGAATGGGTGGTTAGCTAGATAGGGATTTTCACACAAGAAGGATCCCAGATAATTAAATTGGTCTAAGAAATGGGTTAAAGGAGACAATAAAGGGAGTGAAACTACACTAGGTTAAATAAACTATAAAAGCAATTCATGCTACAACAACAACATAAGTACATTATAAAATAGTGTATATAATGAAGTATGTAGGCATAAACTATAACACTTTGTCAATTCCTAAACATCTCTACCAAAGTCTATTTGAAGATTTTATCCTTGAGATTGACCATTACTTCCCTCCTGGATGCTAATGTTTTGATATTGAACAACCATCATGATTTTGGCTATTTTTTTACTAGCTACACCCAGATCTTCATGTATGTCTTCAACCAAAATTCAAATTTATATAACCTCATTCATATCCTTACTAATTGATTGTTGGTCCCACCCCATGCCCTTCACTCATGGTACCCACTTACATCATTGCTAAGTTTTTTATCATTCTCATGTTCTTTCCTCACTTTGAGATTTAAATTTAGCACCAAACCAAATACCTATATCATTAACTTTGTGTTGACTACAATTTAGTTAGATAGAATTCTTATGTTTGACCAATAGACAATTCAAAAGGAATAATTGTAATGACATTACAATTCATAATTGATATGAACAAAGTACAAAAGTGATTAATCCATAATGGTAAGTATCTAAATCTATTTAAGAAAACTAAAGAAAGTTAATGGATGATTATCAATGAAAATTTATTGACCAAAACACAAGACCTTAGAAAGAGGGATAGAATGAAGGAACCAAATGTAGAGAATTGTTAGGGGAGTTGCTATCTTATGATGAAAACAAGATTATTTAGCAACCAAAATGCTATATTACTAGTAGGGCCTTTTGTAGCTATCATTATTAGATCCCAAAATATATAGTCTTCCTAGCAAAAGCTATAGAAGAGTAAAGATAAAACTTGCACTCCAAACAATACAATGAGATATTCTTGAAAATGTTGTTTATGTAGTCATTAGTATTAGTGCATTCAAATAAGAAAAATGAAAGTAAGTGTAACTGGAACATGAAAAAACAAAACAAAAACCATTATGAAAAAAAACTATAAAATTAAATCCGAATATTAACTCTTTACAAAATAATTGCACCTAGAGGAGTTAAGTGCTCTAGACCAGAGTATGGAGGAGATATTGTCGAGAAGCTAGGTGCTCTAGACCATAGTATGGAGGAGATATTGTAACTTAGAGTATGGAGGAGATATTGTAACTTAATGTAATCTTACCAAAAATAAAATAAAAAAATAATTAAAAAAAAACTATATCTCCTACTTAAATAAAAAATTATGAATTTTTTTAAAAAAAATTCATGGAGTCTAAAAAAACTTAAATTAGGATTTATAAAGTAAGACATCAAATTTCTTGAGTCTAAGATATAAAAAAATTACACATCAAAAAGTGAAAGTGAATCTATATTAATGTTTAAATAAATCATTATTTAAATTAAATCTATATTAGTTTAATTATAAATGAAATAAAATATATATATAAAAACACAATGGATAAAGTTGCTGTAAAAGCTCTAAACCACCCTTTGATCTACGTACCCAAGTCCTGGCATTAATACTATTAATTGAACGATTGAAAGTATACTTATTTGAATGAAAACTAATAAAAGTACTTATGTAAATGAAACTTGGTATTAGTGGGAAAAGTACTTGAATGGAGATAGCTTAAATAATATTTAAAATAATATTTAAATTTAAATTTCTGGTTAGGTCGTATACACTTGTGATAGCTCTACGTGGCGGTTTAAGAAATGTTGAAGAACAAAACCCTATACATAGCTAGTCGAAGGAAACACTCCTACATAGCTAGTCGAAGGAAACAACCAGGTTAAGGTAACAATTTCTGACAACTAGGTTAAGGTAACAATTTCTGTTATTCTAATGAATATAATAATTTTGCCTGTTAACTGGTGAAATTTTTCTCTAATTTAAAAAAGAAAAGAAAATGAATGGCAGAACATGTACTTACATGCAGTGTACCAACGACAATGACCACATATAACACACCCACGCCCATGTACCAACGATCAAAGACACTTCACATGAGGTTGATATGAAAGGATTGATCGTATTATCCACGTCATGTCTCATACGTATACGTATCACAAAACTGCATTCTAACAAACAAAAATAAAAATTAAGAGAGATTCAAACTCTATATTATATGAAAAAATTTACTGCAGACTTTAAGGCGAATGCGTACCTGTCCTCTAAAGATTCGAATTCTCTTCAAAGTATACAGATTAAGAGTTCGAATCGAAGGAAGGTAAGGCTTCGAGCTTTAACTTTCACCAAAAGCCTACCCTGAATCACCATCCATCTGAGTAACCTTTTTCTTACTTATTTTGATTCAATTCACAAGCAGCCGTTAATTTACAGAAATTAAGATTCGAATTACCAGATATGAACAGCACTAGCAGGAAAGCACAAAGAGAACCACCTGAGTGACATTTTTCTTACTGCCTTTGATTTAATTCACAAGCAGCTGTTAATTTACAGAAATAAAGAAAGAATTACCAGATATTAACAGCACTAGCAGGAAATCACAAAGACAAATTTATAATAGTAGCATTTATTAGTAAGCAAGAAGGAAGGAAAGGTCCATCACTGCTGGCAGGCGGCGCGAAGCAAAGCCTAGGAATATATATGATATTAGTAAATAGAGTAAAAGAGAAAAAAACTTGAAATTATGGTACGTACGTGGAATACAGGAATTCTTGAACCCGAATTAAAAAAACGGACCAGCCCCTTTAGTCAAAAACCCATGAATTGCCTGGGCTTCAAAACAAAGTAAAAAAAAAAATAGGGTTTAAAGATATGTTACCGGATTCGGAATGCTGTTCACTAGGAAACTATATATGATTTCAATGGTCCTCAAACTCATGTCACAGGTTCAATCCTTATCGGCCTCCCAGTAAAATGTCCTTTCTCGCTCTCTCTTTACCAAGAAATCAGGGTCCTCGAACTCACGTCGCAGGTTCGATCCACCCGCAAGGCATCGGCCTCGAAAACGGATGAATCTTTGTCCCAGCGTGCAAGCAAAAAAAATGGTGTATAACAAAGAAAAACAAAGTATATACACACAACCAAACTCACAATTAATAAACAAACGCATGCATAGAAATATACCCGAACGCATGGAATTTGGCGTGCAAATTGCCTGTCACGAGGCAATTTACACATCAAATACAACCCTCACACGCAGGTTAGATCCTTCTCGGCCTCTAAGTTAAATGTCCTTTATGGCTTTCTCTTCACCACCACCAGCTCGTGATCCACCCGCAAGGCATCGGCCTTGAAAACCAATGGAGAATCGTCATCCCCGCCTATAGACAAACAGAGGTGTAAAATACAGAAAAATAAAGCATTAACACACAACAATCCACGAAAACCCAAACACATGCATGGATGTATACTCACAGATTCACATCTAGTCACAGCTAATGGGCATTAAAAGCAGATAAAATGATTAACTAGATGATAAGACCAACTAGTTGTTCGGTTCGAATCGCCTAGTCGGCCATATCTGGCTGGTGTGACGCGTCAGTTTCATCTGCCTAATTCATTATCCGTAGTTAATTTAGAGGAAGAAAAAAAAAAGTCCAGAGCCGAGCTGATATTTAACTTACTAAAGAAAAAATAAACAGAAACTTATGATAACAGAGTTGAGCCAAGCCGAATCCAACGTAGTGAATTGAATACTTTCACCAGATGGATTCCTGTATCCCTCCGGAGTGTTTCATCTCCCCTACCGTCAAGTCATCCTGGCCTGCAAACAAAGAGAAGGACCCACCGGACCTACCAGGACAGAATATATACACAGACAAACAAAGTATACATAACCTAGTACCTAAACAAATACATGTATACTCACAGTAATGTCACCTTCGAAGCGAAAGAGGGGCGCGGAGGTTATACCATCGACACATACCCGTGCCAACTGATCATATTCTGCTCTGTCAGAAAGATAAGCAGCTCTAGCACTCTACTCAGTTATGAAGCAATTTGTTAGAGCTATGATGTAATTTACATGAAAATCCTCTTCTGTACCGTCATTGCCAACGAAGGGAAGCCAGTAACGTCTGGTTGCCTACGAGCTATAATTTTCATCTCCCGTCCATCCTAATTTACAATGACAGACTTAGATTTTAAAGGATAGCAATCTAACAATAACATCTACAGAAATGAAGTAAACACGGTTTAGCATTATGATATTAATCTACTAAAAGGAAAACTAAATAAACGAAAAATAGTGATACCTAGAAGCTGTCGAATCCAGTGTGGTGACTTGAATTTATTTCAAATTCTTCATTCATATAATTCCAAAAAGCAGATTCAGATCTAACTCCAATCCAACCTCAAGCTCACACACAAAAACAAACAATCACAAAAGCACATGCACACTAAAAACAAACAATCACAAAAAGACAGGCAAAGAAGAATTGGAAGCGCTTCCAAACACCATAGAAACAAATAACAAAACAGAGATCCACGAAAAAGAGGAGCGGAATGTGAATAAGCGAAGCCTCAGCTACGTGGGTAAATATATGGGACGGGATCCCTACGCTCATGACCTCAACGGATATTTCCCTTATCTTTATAACTAATTTCTATTGAAACCTGTGCCATCTATCACACGCATACACCTCCAGAGTCCAGAAGTAGAGGCTCCTAAGTGAAAAAAAGCATGAGTCTCCTTTAAGAATTTTTAGGATGCTATTTTAAGTATAGTCTTTAATCTCGCCAAGTAGCACACACGGGAAGTACATATATATAGCACTTACCTTTTTCATAAAAAAGTAGTTTACTAAAAAAATACCCAGATTGCATTTTATTTCAGTTTTTTCAAAAAGCTCATAAGAAGGTTACAGCATTAAAGCACCAATTTGGTGTCTGGCTTGGCGGTGACCTTAAAAATAGATTATGATTATTATTATTATTAACAAAAAAAATAAAAAAATCTATCACAGTATCTTAATCTTTTTGTTTTTTTTGTTTTGTATAATTTATTAATTGTGTTTGAATAAAACCACTTCCAACTTTGCATTGAGATTTTATATTTTTTCCAATAAAGTTTTTGTATTTCATTTCAGTTTTTTCAAAAAGCTCATAAAAAAGTTACAGCATTAAAGCAGCATTTTACTTTGTGTAACAAAAAAGTCTATGATAGTATCTTAATCTTTTTGTTTTACTTGCTTTTTTTCCTTTTCATAATTTCTTTTACAGTAAATGTGTTTGAAGGAAACCACTTCCAACTTTGCACTGAGATTTTTTATTTTTTCCAATAAAGTTTTTAAATTAATATTGTGACATCAATAATTTATATAATGATCATCATTGAGTTACCAAAAACTTGAAGGGGTTGTGGAAGCAGCAATAGAGTGAGGCCCCTCCTCCAATCCTCAAATCTATTGATGCAGTTTTTCAAGGCTATCCAAAGTAGAAGTCATAGTACACTTAGCTTCACATAGTTATTTGCAACTAATTCCATTCATGCTTTTTCAAATACGCTCTCAGAGGCGGTTGTACAAACTCTCGTGCGACATGCTCATTCGGTGGACCTTGGTGACAATGGAACACTTGAAGATGCCAGGGTGGATAGCCCCTTTGGTACACTGTGTTATCATGCTTTCTCTGAACAACATACAACCGGCTTTTTAAAAGGTATGCATGAACCTTCTCTAGACCCTCTCCCTGATTTTGTCTCAGCTGAACAGGAGCCTCTTTCATCTCTGACCAAGAACCCTAATCCATCGGACTTGGTTCCTCACACATCGGAGCAAGTCTTCCCAACTAATCTTGCTTCACCTATACTATTTCTTTCACAACCCCACGGGCCCTTATTCGAAAGGAAGGGGAGACACATATGTCTCCTTTCGCATCCAGCACGTTGTTTCCCTCACCTAGATTGTCTAAATCCAGCCTAGTTGACTCTTTTTCCTGCTCCCCTCTCAAATATTTAATTCCTAATAAGGAGGGTCCTTTGTCTAATCACAACCTTTTGTTGATGGAGGCAGTTCTTCCTCATCTAACCCTAATACCCATCTATCTATGGAGTCCTTAATAGCTCCTCCCGTTGTAGTCATGCCCCTCACCGAACCATATCTTCATACCTCCCCTACTTCTTCCCTGGATTTTAACACTAACAAGGCCACACCATTCCCCCAAGGTACTCCCTACGATCTTCCACAAAGAAGTCCTCGCACTGGGGTTGGGGCCTGACAAACCCTCCTCTTCTCCTAGGATAAGAGGTAGAATATCGATCTTGGACAAGGCCAGGAAGCAAAGCATCAGGAACATATATGAAGGCAAGCAACACACTATTATTGGGGCACTTATAGCACAGGCCCTCAAACTTAGAGTTTCTTAATGCTTCTCCCCTCAATGAACTGCAAAGGGCTTGGAAAACCCTCCAAGAAACTAGCCCTCAAAAGGCTGGTAGCTCTTCATCACCTTGTCATTTTACTTCTACAAGAATCCCTATCTACTGGTGATGCAATTATCACAAAACTTGGTCAACTTCTTCTGGGATGGGCCTTTAATTGCACAAATGCAATTGGTCGATCTGGTGGTGTGATTACGGGATAGTCAACCAATGATATTATAGTCACTAACACTTGGTATCTCATCTCAAGGCTTGACACTACTATATTCTCGAAGGAATTTGGACAGTCCTTCACTATACTGAACATATATGGGCCCAACATTGGCAGACCTGAATATTGGAACCGTTTGCTTCGATCCTAGGACACAACGCTTAGGCAGATTCATCTTGGGTGGAGACTTGAATTTCTCTTTGGGTGAAGCTGAAACATGGGGTCTTAATGCTATAAAAGATCCTCTAACAGATTTCTTCCTGAGATACATAGAAGAGAAAGGCCTAATCGATCTCCCTCCTGTCCAATTTATGCCAACCCGGAGAAATAGAAGAGTAGGGAAGGAATGTGTATCCAAAAGACTGGACAAATTCCTCATTAATGAGGATGCCCTCCTGATGGCTCCCAACATTCATCAATGGATCGGTGAGGGTGGTCTAGCATATCATCAACCAGTTTTTCTAGAATTTAGCTTCAGCCCAGACAAACCCCCTGCCCCTTTTAAATTTAATGTGGCTTGGCTACAACATGACTCCTACAAGCTACTGACCAGGAAAAAATGGATTCCATATAATCGAGGCAACTCCTCATCGGCTGCTGAACAATTTGCTTACAATTTTAAAATGGTAAAGAAGGCCTCCAGATCATGGGCTACTCTTCATCGAAATGATATGGAGGTTGAACTCATACAAGTCAAAAAGGAAATGTCATACTTTTCAATATCACACCCTCATGGCTTCGAAACTCTTTCCTAGAAAGAATACTTCACGGATTTAGAATTCAAAAAGAAGGAAATATTAGCTGAAAAGGAACTAGCTATCAATCTTGAAAATAGAGCCAAGTGGCTCCAGCATGGTCATGACAACACCAAATACTTTCAAAATTTCTTTCAGCACAGGACTTCCATTAATACAATCTGGCAACTAGAAAACGGAGTTGGTCAATTGTTCCAAGTTTTTGATGAATTAGCAGAGGTGAGTACTACACACTTCTCATATTTATACAAGGAAGATATTGGGTGCTCCATCAGGAACATGATGGATTTGGTGACATTTTTCCCCAATACAACCTCTGCGGATCATAATGAACACAGGTTTGAATAGATTAAAATGGAGGAGCTCAAGGCAGCAATCTCCTCATTGAAAGATGATAAAAGCCCCGGATCAGACAACTTCCCTATTGAATTATATGTCAGGTTTTTGGACATCCTAGAGATGGACCTCCTTGCTGTTGTAGAAGAATCCAGGGTTCAGGGCAGAATCCTCATCTCTTTTAATAGCACATTTATAGCACTTATCCCAAAGAAGGACAAAGCCACGAATCTGGATGACTATCCGCCCATATCTTTATGTACTGCAGTGTATAAAATTGGCACGAAGCTCATTACCAACAAAATCAAAGGCTTCCTAGCTGGGTATATTAGCATAGATCAATTTGCATTCCTCAAACACAGGCACATTCATGAACCCATCGCCATTTCCCAAGAGGTATTGCACACAACCAAGACCAATAAATATCCATTGGCCCTCTTTAAAATTGATCTCTCCAAAGCATATGACCGTGTTAGCTGGACGTTGATCAGACTTATTCTTTTATAGTCTGGGATAACAATTCATTTGGTCAACTGGATCATGGCCACTGTAAACTCTGTTTCTTTCGTAGTGATAATCAACGACTCAGCTTCAAACTTCTTTAGGACTGGACGGGGACTCCGACAAGGCTACCCTCTCGCGTCGCTATTATTTATCTTCATGATGGACGAGCTTAGCCTCCCGATGTCGAATGCAACTTCCTCGAGGTTATACAAAAGTTTCAGGTATGATGAAAACACCTCTGTCACTCAATTGTTTTTCGTTGATGACTTATTGTTCTTTACAAATGGTACTTGAAGGGACGCATTGATCCTCATTAGATGAAATTTGGGGTCTAAAATGGGCCTTATAAGAAAACGCGCCAACAATCAATTTTGTGAGTTGGAATTCAAGAACCAATAGAATTTCAATAAAATGAGTCAACCATAATGGTTGAATTGACATATTTGTCATAAAAGAAAACTACTTTTTTGTTCGTATTTTCGACATATCTCCTTGTGTTTTTACTCAAATTTTTGGTGGGAGAGCTCGTTGGATGCGGAATTAAATTCTGCATCGAACGAGCTCTCTTGCTCGGAATTTGAGTAAAAACACAGGGATATATGTCGAAAATACAAACAAAAAAAATAGTTTTTTCATTCTTCCTCCAAAATTAATAAATATTATTTTATTATTTTAACTATTATTTTATCATTTTCCTTAGGAGGCCCATTTTAGACCTCAAATTTCCTCTAATGTAAATATTCTTTAAGAATCTTCAGCTTAGCTACCGGCATGATTGTGCCGAGAGGCGCTCTACATCCCAGTATGAGGGAGATCTTGTAACGTTATGTAGAAGATCTTGTAACGTTTGTCCATATTATGTTGTAACATTTGTTACTAAAAAATAATAAAAAATAAAATTTTAATTATCCGCCAAAATAAATGTCGGTCACAAAAACAACCTAATATGGGGGAGATGTTGCAATGTTCCTACCTAAAAAATCAATAAAAAATTAAAAATTTAATTATCCGCAAAAAATGGTCGGCCATAAAAACAACACAATATGTGGAAGATGTTGTAATGTTCCTACCTAACAAAATAATAAAAAAATAAAAAATTGAATTATCCACAAAAAAATTGTTGGCCTTGTCCTAAACAACCCATGGTTTTATTGTACATGGTTTAGGAGGGCCTTTCAAATGGTTTTAAGACCATGTGCAAGGCCTCCTAAACAACCCATGGTTTTAGGAGGGCCTTTCACATGGGTTTAAAACCATGAATGGGGGAGATGTTGTAATGTTCGCTCCTAACAAAATAAAAAATATTATATGTCGGCCATAAATAATATTAAATATTAATAATAAAAATATTATATGTGGACCATAAATAATATTAAATATTAATAATAAATTATTATATGTCGACCTTAAATAAAAAGATGTGTCTTTTGGTTTGAATCAAATCAATAGCTCTTTGAGTGCAATACTTAATAAGAGGTTTGCAACTCTAGAGATTTGATCCCTCTCAATGATTGATAGAGCCTAGGATTTGGATCTATGCTGGGTGTAAATAACATGAAATCTACGATGCCATACCTGAATCTGGAACCGAGGGAGGAGATATGGCACTCTGTTAACTTCGATTATCCAATTGCTTATCTTAATTCGGGCTTCAAATACCTAGGATATATAATTAACACACTTGCATGACCCCCCATAACCCAGTTTTGATGCACGGTTGGAATTCTATGCCCCGGGTAGGGATTCAACAGGTGTCCCTGAAAGCCTGTAGGAGGTGAGCTTCAACATGCCATAAAACGATGACCATGGCTGGGATCGATGAACCGTACACTTTGTTGGATTCAGTACATTGGGATAGTTCTAGGGATGGCCCTCTCCTTTGTCTCCATGGATAAGGGATCATATTTTAGGTCAATTTTGGAAACTAGGGTTTTGTTCAGTAAGGGAACATGAAATTTTAGCACACAGGGGTCAACTTTGCAAATTCCTTGACCGTGAACTTGTGGCTAGCATTCCCACGTGGAACATGACTATAAACACTTGCATGACCCACCAGAACTCAGTTTTGATGCATGGTTGGAAATCTATGCCCCATGTTGGAATTCAACAGGTGTCCCTGAAAGCTTGTAGGAGGTGAGCTTCAACGTTCCATAGAATGATGATCGTGGCTCGGATCGATGAATCATCGAATCCGTTGGATTTACGACATTGGAAAAGTGCTAGGGGTGGCCCTCTCCTTTGGCTCCATTGACAATGGATCCCATTTTAGGTCAATTTTGGAAACTAGGGTTTTGCTCAGTAAGGGAATGTGAAAGTTTAGCACATAGGGGTCAATTACGCAAATTCCTCGAACGAGAATTTCTAGCTAGCGTTCCCACATGGAAACTGTCTAAGCACACTTGCATGACCCCTTGGAACCTAGTTTTGATGCACAGTTGGAATTCTATGCCCCATGTAGGGATTCAACAAGTGTCCTTGGAAGCCTGTAGGAGGTGAGCTTCAACATGCCATAAAATGATGACTGTGGCTCATATATCTATGTTTGAATAAGAGTTATACATTGTATGCACACATAAGAAGGCCACCTTATTAGTACATTTTGTTCCTAGTATTCCTCTTATAATTGATTTTTTTTACCGTCCTACTCGGTAGATTTTTACACTAGAGCATACAATAAATATAATTTAGAGAAATTTATAAAATAACGCTATGGAAGCAATAGGGCTAATAAAGTACACAAGAGTTTTATCACATTCATCACAGAAAGGTATTCATCGTGCAACGGGTCGAGCTAGAGCACCATGGTGTTTCTCATACTCTTTTTCCATACAATACCTAGATATAAGAACTCTGTGTTCGAGTCCAAGTCAATCAAATACAAACTTGTGGACTCAAGTTCTTCACTTCCATTTTAGGAATAGGTAGAACAACAACAATGAGTAATATTACAACTAATTAACAACTCGAGAATGGTCCTTTAAAGTATTCAAGTCATTTGTAATTATTTTTGGGGTATACTGTTAAAGTGTAGGGTTAGTTCAGATTTGACATAGGTAAATAAATATACTTCAATACATAAACAAAAATATAAAACAAGATTTAGAATAGTACTTCTCCAATCAATTTAAACTATAATAAATCACACATAATTTTCATCTCTTTCAACTTTAACACTCCATTGGTCACTGCGTTAAAGTTGGTCCTTGAGGTGATTCATCAAATGCCATGTTCAGTAACAAAATGATAAAATAATGTGCACGAGATACAACAATAAAGAATCATAGCCATTATTTTGAATCAACTTTATACTCAGATACGCTTAGGTTTGACGTGTATCTCATATATTTGTTAGATGAAAGTCATCATGCCAAACACCAATGCCATTTATGTAGACCACATAGGTGCGTCAACTTCATGCATTCTTTAAATGTCTGTTAGGTTGTTATGTGGGTAAGGTGCTTTTGCATTCCATGTAGTTGGGTTAGTTTCTTAGGTGTGTTGGGTTTCTTATGTGTGTTAGGTATGTTGCATTTTTGTGAATACAATTTAACATTGTATATGCAATTGGATCGTAGTAAAAAAAAATTAAATGTACATTGTTGTCATTACGCAATGTTGTAATTGTGCATTGTTCTCAAATTTATAATTGATATCTCCATGCAATCGTAAAATCTATCAAAAATTGGGAACAATACACATAGAAACATTCTCGGCCACACATGTATGATCACACATAAGAATGAACTATGAAGATCTCAAGAGCCTTGATATGAAATATTTTGTATATCATGAGAGTTATAATACAAAAATAGAAGGCCCTTAGATGACCTCTCAATGTACATGTATCAAAAACATCATTGATGTACATGCAAATAAAAGTACATATGTCCTAGACTGCGCCCCTAAAATCTAACTTCCTTATGTACACAAAACGATACATATTTATCCTGGACTAACACATAAAAAATCTAACTTCCTCTTATTTTTTCTTCACTCTGATGCTTGTCTCCTCTGTCCACGACCACCATGCATCTCTGGCGACTGCAAATCAAGGATAGTATTTCTTGATCAGGTAAATAAACTAATACTACCCAACACTAACAAAGTTTGAAAATTTAAAATACGATTCAATTGTACATAAAAAACACTCACTAAATCCATCCGAGGTATAAATGCATCTGATGTCCTCCTCCTTGCAGAGAGTCTCTCTGCAATGCTTCTCCGCGAATAAAAAACTATGTCAATTATCTTAACAATTATCAACATGTACTACATGCATGAGAAAGTACTAACCAATTATGTAAATAATGAACATCTCACCAAAAAAAAAATTTCTAGGGCATGACACGGGTTTCTTCAGTAGCAAGAGGAGTCGTAGGCTTAACATCAACCTTGGTAGCAAGCACTAATGGACCAGGGTGTGGCTACATTCTCCAAATGATAAAATAGTTAGACATTGTGCATGTCCATACACAATACAAATGAATTGTACAAGTACAAATATTCAAGTAGATACCTCTGTGTGACTTATCCCCATTATAGATGCAACATTGTCTGGAGCATAAACAACCACGCTAAGGTATGACACAAAGGAATCTACATCCTGATGCTGCAAACATGCGAAAATAACATTAAGAAAAACTAGTTGTGAAATGAATGGAAAGCTAACCAACAACTGCCATTGGAAGTGTGTACATTACCGTGGAATTGGTAGGTTCATCATCATGGACACCTGCTCTTTTTACGGAAGAGAGTCGTCTGGTGTAGACAACACGCTTATCTACATTTGTACTATGGGGAGATCCAAACCAAAGAGGTGGTGCAAGGATTTGCGTTGATGTTTGTAGTCATAAAGTGTTACCATAGTTAGATATGGACATGAATGGATGGAATAATATGTACTGAAAAACTAACATGTTGTAATATACTTACCTCTGTTTGGGACATATATCCCCCATGGGAGGGATCGTTGCTAGCAATATCTTGCCCCTCTACAGAGCTAGATAGCACCTACAAGTTTAAAAATAATAATATTAGCAATTTATGAAGGAGTGTACAGTAATAAATAAATAATTTGAAAAAGATTCAGTCATTAACCATGTACTTACATTCCTGAGGTAATCATAAAATCCACATGGGGGGAATTCACTGAGATCAATGTCTCCGACATCTTGTTCAAAATGTGATTCCTGCAACTTAAAAAATTGTAAATATTAGACCATTCAACAAATTAATTAACTGACTCGTGTATTAACAAAATGATACATATTAACAAAATGACACATGTTGAAATATTACCTCGGTGTTGGTTGTTTGAGCCTCGTATACGACAACAACCAGTACACTACCACCCCCTTAGAGGAATCAGGCTCCTGCAATATTAAAAATTGGATGTATCAGGAATATTTTAATATGTGTACAATATGGAAAAATTAAATTGAACAACAATAGAGTTTTTACAATGTCCTTTCCTGACCACCAGTCATTGTATAGGTACCATGTGTTGGTCCACAAGCATAACAGGATTGAGCACATGTGTGGCTTGATCTAGGACACATGGGATGTCAGTTTATCCCCACCAATATATGGTCCTCTACCACCAGAAGCTGATGGTTGTACCCCACCAGAGGAAGAGGGCCCTGCTTGGTCAATAGTTGTGATGTGTCGAAAAATCATCCCAACTAGTGTAAGAAATGCCTCCAGTGTCTGGGTAATCATATCATGTGCAAGAGTGATGCCTGGCCTCGGTTGCTAGACATAGGATGGAGGTATATGTCAATCAGCATCTCTATGCCTAACATTGGGTCGGTTTTGGGGCATCCCCCTACCAACGCCCTCGAACCCCAGCATGTCAGAATAGTTGGCATGTTTTCTCATCACAAACTCTACATAAAGTTTTCGAAGGAAGTACAACGATACTTCCTTCTTGTTGTGCGGGGGAATATAAAAAACCATGTACCATCTTTCCATCCAATGGTCTCTAATTGGTTGACAAATGCACCGCTCAATGGCAATAAGTGGTATGTTTCTCTCTGGAATGTCGTCCATCCCAGACACTCTAAATAGTGTATATATATGCTCTTTTGTTATTTTGATCTTCTTAATCACATTGTAGCTCAATGCATCATCATATTCTTGTATTTTTCTCTCCCTCTACGATGCTATGCTATACAAAGCATCATTTCATCTACTGATTGTATCCACTATGGTAAACAATGATGCTAACAAAGAGTGACATAGTTCATCTCCGCCCCTCTAAGCAGAACCGATGTCTCTCAAATGACCAATAACTCTCAAAATATTTGCATTGTGGTCCATAGTAGCCACTGAAATCATAAATACAAATAAAATATCATTAGAAAAATAAACACATGGTATAATGACATCTCTAAGTAATGAAAAGTGTAAAACTAATGTATAACAAATAACAACATAAACTATTTATAATTTAAATTTTAAAATTGATCTTGAGTTTACAGTAAAGAATAAACATTTAACATTTTTTCATCTTAAATTTATGTTGTAAATTTGTATTAATTCCAATCTTCGTATGCATACATTAAATGTCCTATGTGCATATGTTGGTTAGGAAGCTCCTCTACCTTATTTTAAGGCATGGATTATGAAGTTTCATCGAAATTGTGAGGTGTTGACTAATGCCCTTGGAGGACCAACTCCCAGATTGCGAGTAGAGGCAAGGGCTAGAGCCTATAAGAGGTGGCAGAAGGTGCTATTGATGAATACAATCCCAATATAGGCAAGGGTTTTAAAAGATATGTAATTATTTGTTGTAGCGTGAATTTTTTTGGACTCCATAGTCCATTTAGAATCTTTGTTTATATGTAATTTGGGCCATGTATGGATTCCACTTGATATTATTTTAGTTCTATGCACTCTTTCTATATACCCATGAGAGACTTTGCATATTTGTGTATAGTGGCTTTTATGGTTGCAAGGTTTCCACTAGATTCTATCATGTATGATAGTATATGATTGGCATGTAATCAAACACATCGACCTCCTTATGTATCTTGATGTTCGTAGAGCCTATTGTTGAACTTCAATGTCTTGACATTAACCAAAATGTACCCTTTAGTCAAGGGGGAATATTTGTTAAGTATGGGAATCTTCTATACCTTATTTTAACACTTGGTTTCATCAAAACCGTAAGGTGTTGTTTAATGTTCTTTGACGACCAACTTCGATATTTCAGATAGTGGCAACGGATTTACCATGTTTGTTTATGTATTTTAGGGAAGATATGAATTCTACTTGAATTTTTTTAATTGTATGCAACCTTGCAATATACTTGACAAACTTTGCATATTCGTAAATTTTGGTTTGGATTCACAAGGATGCCTGTGAATATACATATGCAAATAATGAAATTGATTTATTTTTAATGAGTAAATTGGGGTTTTGGTTTCCATTGGGCATGTAAATTTCTTTATCTGAATATAAATTAAAAATATTTTGGTTTCAATTCATATTAGGGCATAGATATGATTGAAAATGGGGAAATTAGCATGAGAGGATTTGGAGTAAATACCTCACAATGAAGAGATTGATCCCCAAGGTGGAGTTTGTTTTCCTGTTATCACCCAAATCACATTCACCCTTGCTTGTTTTGCTTGGCCTGAACACGTTGTTGCGCATGGTTGTGTATAAAATGACGGGCTCGACATGTTTTAAGCATAAATTAGGTTTTACATAACGTGTACGTGTTTTTGTACACTATAACGCGTGCACGTTTTATTTAACTATCCTAATTGGCAAGCATGTTGGCACGCTTGGGACTAGGCTTGGCAGGGTCGACGTTGCTTGGGATGATTTCTATTTTATGGATCTTGAATGGTTGGATTCAATCTACCATTGCATCTAAAAGGTACCTCAACCTTGTGCACTCACCCCAATATTAAAAATTTAAAACACTAACACAATATAAAGTACTTTGATTTCAATTCAATATAAATTTAATTTTCTCAAATGTTTCTAACGTGTGGGAGTGGTTTTGATCTAAGAAACCATGACTTAGGGGCATCTAAGCCATCAAAATCACCTGAGGATCGTACCTAGCGTAGGCCACACTAGCCCTTAACAAGACTGCATTTTTTTGTGTGTCTCCTCCCACCACTATCGAGTTTTAAATCTTAAGTAGCCAAACAAACAAACCCCTCGAATACCAACCACGCTAGTGAAACTTAACGATGAAAACACATCAGTTCACTAATTATTATTATTATTATTTTATTCTTATTGTATTGTTATAATAATAATAATTATTATATATATATATATATATATAAGCAATTGAATTGCTTATCTTAAAACTAATATTATGATTAACTTTTTTAAGATAAAAATTATTTTCTAATAAAACTAATGTTAAAATTAGCTTATTTGAAAGGAATCTCGTCTTTATTAATTTTTTAATGACTCAATGGTAATGGTAGTTAGTAAGTAAATGAAGAGATGCAGAAGATATATATATCTAATAGTCTTGTTTTAATTTTATGTTGTTGCAATAAGAGAACTCGATTGAACTCAACTTTGTACTTGATAGTCTTTTTCAAATAAGGTTTATAGTAAGATTATGGAGTTTGCTACATATAGACAAATGAAAGGCTTTCTTAACCGTTTATGTGTTGAACACAATTTTACATGTTTGATTGTATTTTTTTGGGTTAATGATGTTTACTTATATGATTTATGATTTTTTTATGGTTATTATTTATTAGATACTTTTTGGATTATTCATGGAATGTTATTTGAAACTTTCTTTATTTATTAGATACTTTTTGGATTATTCATGGATTATTCATGGAATGTTATTGATCTTTTTAAGTAATATTTTTTTAAATATGTATCGACCCAATTAAGTATGAATGGTTTTTGAAGTATGTATGGGCTATATAGAGAATAGATAGATACTAGAGATGTACTTTTTTTTTCTTTTAGGTAGGACAATTAAATATGAATGGTTTTTGAAGTATGTATGAGCTATATAGAGAATAGATAGATACTAGAGATGTAATTTTTTTTTTCTTCTAGGTAGGACAACTTAGAAAGAGGTTTGTACTCTTGGATGTAGTATAAAATACAAAATGTATTTTTTCTATTTTGATTAGAGATATGATTTTGTATTTGGTTAAGGAAAAATAATTAAAAAAATTATACATAATATTTGGATTGTTCAAATTAATTATATATTTTTTTATTAATCACATAATATTTAAGCATACTTTAGAAAACATAATCTTATAGTTATATTCCTTCTTTAATTGAAAATTTGTTAATTATTTATTTTATAATTTTAAATTTTATTATTATGATGATAATGATGATTAATGTCCACTGAGACCAACTTTAGTTTATTGGACCTTAAGAAGGAAAATGCTTGGTTTGCTTTCAAATCTTGTTTATGTGCTCAAAAAGCTTGCAAAGAAGCTTTCCAAGCTCACTATAGTTTTGGCAAGTTAGGAGGTTATAAAGGTTTGTATTATAACAAATACTATAAAGCTCAAATCTAATGTCACGGGTGTAAGCAAGGCACTCTAAGAGAAAGTGATTTTCATCCTCAGCGCTCATAGACTCACACAAATGGCAAACCCTTTCCGCCCGTGGAGTTTTAGGAATAGATTAACACCCTGTTTCTCTATGGAGTTCATGAGAGTTCATTCTAATCTTGGATATATTAATTTTCTTCCGTGAGCTCGTTACTACCGGGAGATACTTCTTATCCTCCAAGTTAGGATTAATGACCTCCTTATAGTATTTTAATTTTCTCTTAACCGCTAAATCTTCCTCACACCATAATTTCTCTTTAAACTTAGAAGTAATAATATTTTTGACATTGTCAATGTTTTGCAAAATTGCGTTTCCATTAATGCCCCAATGGTTTAACCAAGCCATGGCATCTTTACACCGACATCACTTGAGGCGTAGTTGGTGTTGACTTGAGTTTAAAGCAATTTTAGGAAGTCTCTAGTTTCCCATGCTATTTATCTTATGCTTGTACATCAGGTACCTAGTCATATAAATTCTCTCGATGGGGGAAATACCCACTTCTATGAGGAGAATAGAATAAGGCGTATTGCTTTTCATTTTGAGGTTATAAGTTATAAACTGCTTCTGGATTTGCTCAATCTTCCTTGAAGATTCTCTAGTAATGATGCACCCCCATACTTCACAACCATACAAGATAACATGGATGACAAGAGTTTCAAATAGGAACTTATTTTTATCCCACATGACCAGATTGGCTGATTTACAGTTATTTTCAAGACCAAAATAAGCTTTCCACCATCCATTAATCCTTTTCTCAATGTTATAGTTCCAATTGAGCTTGTGATGAATATCAATTCTGAGATACTTGTAAGAAGTCACTTCCTCTATATTTCTATTATCATTTGAATCAAATTTCCATAGGTGTCTTTCTTAGATTTTATGATCATGATTTTTATCTTGTTAGTGTTAACAGTCATACCCATGTTAGAGCAAACATATTTAAGAATTCTTAATTACTTATCGAGATCAAAAGGACACCTTGCCATAAGAACAATATCATCGGCATAAAGTAGGAGGATGATAACTTTCCCAGATAAGATTGTACCACCGCAACCTACTTCTTCTAAACACTTTCTAGCTTATTATTGTAAATGCCAAAAAGGGAGGGGAGAGGGGTAACCTTTTTCAACTCCAATATTACAATTTATATATGTTGTCCACCCCTCATTATTCTTAAACTTGGCAATGACCTTTTCGTATAACCTTATCGCGGGAGTTCTCAACTGAAAAGGAACCTTAAGCTCCTCTAGCCTTTTCCACAGGTTATTTCTAGGCACTGTATCAAAAGCTTTTCTAAAATCCACAAAGCAACAAAATAGGTCAAACTTATTATTACGACATTCTTCTGTAATGATCCTAAGTGTAAGGAGGTGGTCTGTGGTTGAATGATTCCTTCTAAAACCTACTTGGCCTTTATCCCGCTTATCTTCTATTTCTAGTCATCCATTGATCTTCTTTTGTAAGATAATACCATATAACTTAGCTAAGAGAGAGATAACCATAATAGTCTGATAGTTAAATGGACCATTTTATTGCCACTTTTGAAAATAAGAATAATGAAGCCTTGAGTCTAACGTGTAGGAAACCCTTGCTTGACCGCTTAAACTCATTTTATGTCAAGAAACTCATTTTATTATTCATTTTTATTGTAAATCATTATATAAATATAAATTTTATTTATTTTGTCCTCACACGGGACATATAACCATTGTGCTGAGTTATTAATCCATTGTGCTGAGTTATTAATCCATTTCATGCCATAGTTATTTTTATTTTGTTTTTTATAGTTTTGGAATTTTAACTTATTAATTAAAATTTTTAAAAATCTATTTATTTGAATTTGTATTGGTTAGTAGTGTTTGAGGTCAACCTCATGATTAAGCAAAGTGGTTTCAAGTAGCCACCTATATAAAACTATGACATTTGTGAACACCATGATGGTTTTGAACTTTGGTTTGAGGAACCCGATGATAGCTCGGGTTTTGAGCTTTGGTTTGAGGACCGCTAGTGTTCTATGTTCACTGTCACCATGCTCGAGCTAGAACAAAACATACATGTGACATAAGTAAATTGTCACATATATTATTCATTAAACCCTAGTGAATTCCTATTCGTCGTTTCTATCTACCAACATTAATTAATTAATTTCAATTATTTATTTTTTCTACAAATTTCAAACCTATCATAAAAATGAAAAAAAATAAAAGATTGTAGAAAAGGAAAACAGGTTTAAAAGCTCAATGAATTATGCATCGAAACTTCTACGAAAATATTTTCACAAACTAAGTGTATATACATTTCCATTATTTAACTATATTATAAGAAAGTAATTGAATGTTAATAAATATTTTTTAATTATTAAATTTTTTTTTTATAGATTTGTATAAAGTTTAATGATGATTTTTTATATTACAAAATTTTTGGATACCCATTCACAATTTATTTATAGTCATTCAATGTTTTAATATTTAGTTAGATCACAATTTAAAAATTAAATTATTATTATAAATATCATATTAACCACATTAAAAAATGAAAACACTAAAACGATATAAATTAAAAGATAATTTGATTTAATTCAATTCAATATATCAATATATTTGATATAATTATCATAAATAAATAAAATGTGTTGGGATAGGTTAAGTGCCAAAGTCAATAGTTAATTCCTTTCAAAAATTAAAGTGTGATTAAGATAGTTTAAGTGTCAAAATCAATAGCCAATCCATTTAAAATAAAGTGTGATTAGAATAGATTAAATACCAAATCAATAGCCAATTAGTTTAATACAATAACAAAATGACATACACAATAAATAATGCAAACACAAAAAAATGTCTACAACTTTATATGTTTTTTCATCTCTTTCTCTTAATAGATTGCTTTCATATCAAATTACTAATTAGTGAGATCTTCATTACTAATTAGTGAGATCTTCATTTGTCATTATTTTCAACCAGTCATAAGTCAATATTAGGTATTGTTGGTTAAAAATTAATCTTGAATTTAAGTTTAATTCTCTGAATTAAAGAATATCATATCATATGAATAATAATAAGTGGGTAAATAAAGAGATTACCAATTTATGAGGCCCTTGTGTTTTTAGTATTTTTATTCTATTTTTTTAGTATTTTAATTCTATCATAAGGCAACATTTGGTAGAGTTCATTTAATATGTAACTTTGAATTTAATATTTATTCAAATTATTAAGATTTATTTTCTCAAATTAAATAGTAAGTTATTAGATATTTCAAGGTTAATGTTATTTATTTTCTTATCTCTTAATTTTTTTAACCCTTTTTTGGGGGGTTAGTTGACATGTTTTTATTTCAAGTTTGATACATATATATGAAAGTTAGTTTTGATTTAACTAGATACACATTTGATACAATAATTATTTGTAAAAATCTTATAAGAGTATGGTTTAATAAATTGATTTAAAAAAAGCAAAAAATTACATAATATATCAAATTATGATAAAATTTTAAGTTTTATTATTTTATTGATGACAAGAAACTTGGGGTTACACGGCTAACAAATTTTGTGACAAAATAATTTTCTTTTTTATTACAATTTTGTGGAAAAAACATCATATTTCTATAGCTTGTCATATAACGATAGTTGTTAGCAACAGTAAAGACCTTGCCACCTACTGACTCTTGTTACATAGTAGATTGATAAGAATGAATAAAATTGTTTTTCTTGTTTTTTTACTTAAATTATTTCAATTTGAAATTTAATATCAAATTAATCATAGCTCAATTTTTACATCCATAGGCGTTTTTATTTGATATTTGGGGTGGAGTAGGTGCTATGTTTTTTCATCTACGGACAAGGATGAGACAAGTGTAATTTCCAGATTGATTATATGGAAGTCGTTCAAAATTTGAAATAAACTATTATATTAAAAAGCTTTCATAGTTGATAAATGGATAACATAAAGAATGTCGGTGATAAATCATAACATGTAGCTAGGCATGGATAACTCACACTTGAACTAGAAGAATACGAGGAATAAAAAAATATTTTCAAATTGTTTTCCATTTCATAACTATCTCTCAACCATTTGTCTTTCATTCCATAACTCGTTGGCTTAACCATTTGATCCATATATATCTGATCCATCCACAAACTATGTGGGTGTGCTAGTTTTCATGTTTTTTCATATCATTACAAAAATTATATACTAGCACCAACTATATTACTAATATTAATATGTTTGAAGTACACCAAGAGGTATATATTTGACATATTGATAATGTTTTTTTTACTAAAGAATGTGTCACTTGTATCTAATAGTTAAGTTAATATAAAAACAACTTAATTTATGGTTTTTAAGCTCATAGTTGAAGCTAGGATCATAGTGGTATCATCATTGGAGTCAAGCTAATAGTTGTATCTAATAGTTAATTTAAAAGTTAATATTAAGCTTAGACTATACCTTATGCACATTAACTTGACTCCCAAGTGATATGGAGTTCAATTGTCTCATAATTTTCACATTACCTAAGTGATTATTCTTGGTTCATGGTTTCACTGCAATCAAGGTCAACTTCTCATGCTAAGAGATGGAGTTCATCTAAATTTATTTTAATAGTTGTATCACTATTGGAACAATCTAATAGTTATCCAATATAATCGTGATTAGAGTTGAAGTTAAGGTAATAGTTGTAAAATCATTGGAGTTAATCTAATATTTACGCAATATAAAAGTGATTAGAGTTGAACTTAAACTAATAATTGTAGAATCATTGGAGTCAAGTTAATAGTTGTAGGCTAATAGTTAATTTAAAAGTTAATATATTGGCAATTGCAATTCAAGTAAAAGTCATGATTGGATTTGAAGTTAAGCTAATAGTTGTATCATCAATGTATTTAAGTTAATAATTGTATAGTTGTATCTAATAATCAAATAGTTGAAGCTGAAGTTTGATAGAATAAAAAACCTAATTATATCTATATGGAAAACCTAAACATGTAATATGAACTGTATATTAGCTAGATGTCCAACTACGAGATGAGGGAGTTTATTAAGAGTTTGGAGGAGTTTATTAGGAGTTCCAACTATTTTATTAGGAGTTCGACTCTTACATGACTCACATTGGCTAGACTCCTAGGTGCCAAATGTAGTTGGACTAAGACTTAAGTGATTAGAGTTGAAGTTAAGCTAATAGTTGTAGAATCATTGGAATTAAACTAATAGTGTATCTAATAGTTAAGCTAATAGTTATCCAATATAATTGTGATGAGAGTTGAAGTTAAGCTAATAGTTCTAGAATCATTGGAGTTAAGCTAATAGTTGTATCTAATAATCGATAGAGTTAAGCTCGTAGTTGTATCTAATAATCAAATAGTTGATGATTAATTTTTAATTTTTACAACTATCACTAACTATACTTATCACATGTTAATTAAGTTATTTTTTCTTTTTTTTTGAAATTATTAATTATTAAGTTTGAACTAGAGCCATAAAATCAATCTAGATAGTACACTTATCTCATTCTCGTTTAATCTTGGACGACTCCCATAGAATCAATGTGGACAGTACACTTGTCTCACTCTTGTCCATAGATGAAAAAGTATAGATGGTAGTCCACCCCAAAATTCTAACATATATACACCTCCGCCGTAATAAAAAATACAATTCATAAAAACAAATTAAAATTAATATCAAAATAATTATAAGTGTATTATATTTAATTTTCTTTTTAAATATACACAAACATATTTTTAATCTAAAATATTTATTTTCCAAATTTATTTTATGTTTCTCTTTTTTTAATCATTACATTTTTAGTGAGATTAGTTGTTAATAATTTCTTAATGTTGTTTTATTTGTTATATATTAATTTATTTTTCTTAAATTAAGTGTATTATGGCTTTTACTTTGGCTAATTTTAGAAAGAAAGAAAAATCAAGAGATTGTTGGTTTTTGGTAACTTAATGTCATCAAATGGAGAGAATGGATGACACTGTGTTAATGTAGAATCTTTATTGAGGGGGGGAAACTAAGTGTACAATTGGAAGCTTTTATATATAGAAATAAAGAGAAAGCCAGAGCTAGTGTATTTTTTTCCAAAGAAAAGTATCAGAGCTTTATATTAATAAAACTATGTTATTCATTAGATCTCTTGGTCTTACAATTTGTAAAAAAGATCAGCAAAAATTATCGTATTCACTGTCTATAACTATGAACCAAAACTGATACAGCAGAAAAATATCAATATAGAGTTACATTATTCGCTGACCCAAGAAAACCATAGAGCCATTAGAGAGCTCCCATAAATCCAAGAAACCTTCTAGAAAGAGGATTCCCTTCTTGGAGAGAGTATCAGCAGCTAAGTTCAATTCTATGTAGACGTGCTGAAAAGTTAGCCGCTAAAAAAGGAGACAATTCCTTTTGATGTCTTCATAGATGGGGAGAAGGAAGATATCCGATGGAGGCTTGCTTAACTTGACGCAGTCCATAGTCAGTTTAGAGTCACCAATGATCTGCATTCGATCCACTCCAAGAGAGAAAGAGAGCTTCAAGAGAATTTTAATTGCTACAAATTCCACAAAATTATTCGTAACATCCCCTAGACCTGTAGAGAAATGAAGAGAATATGTGCAAGAGAGATGAAGGATACCTCCCGCACCGCCAATCCGTGTCCTGCCTTGGGAAGCTCCATCAACAAAATCCCACGAGGAAGAAACATCCACTATAGGGTCTTTAATGATTCTGTTTGGCTTGTTGGATGCTTGCAACGAAAAATATTTGAAGATACCAAAGCTTCGACCAGCAAAAACTTGAGAAGGGATGAGAACATATTCGAAGAGCTTCATGTTCCTAGCAAGCCAAATACCCCAAACTGCAAAAAACTGGGAGAGTAGTCGAAGTGGAAAAGTATGAGCAACGAGTCCAGGAGATCTAGGCTTGTTGAATATCAACACTTGTCTAGAAAAATGGAAGATCGGCTAGAAGAGATAGGTGACTCTAGACTTCATAGGCGTATGGGAAATGTATGAATAGATGAACAATGGACTCTGCATCCAGTTCACATAGTGGACATCTGCTAGGCCCAAGGAGAAATATGTGCATCAAGGTGTCCCAAACAGGAATTTTATCATCCAATACCATCTTGAAGAATAATTTGATTTTGAGTGGGAAATTCAGCTTCCATATGCTGCTACACCACTAGTCTGGTTGAGCATGGTCTTCCATTAATCTAAGAACCCAATGCTCCCATCTTGGGAGTATAATACCCTCCTTTGGCATTTTTAATCCAGATAAGAGAATCCGACCTATTAGTTAGGTGAACCAAGTTGTTCTGTAAACTAAGGATTTATTGATCCCATATAAGCGACTCTTCCACTGTTAAATCAAGATAAACTGTCGTGATCCATGTCTGATGTGATAAAGCATGGGCTCATTGATGGGAGATCTGATGCATATGAATGATGTCGCGATCATTCAATTTATCTGTCAAAACTGCACGGAAGCGGATAAAGACCTTGCCACCGACCCATGGGTATTGACCAATGCGCATAGATCTACCATTGCCGATTTTCCAGGAAATCCAATCCCTGATTAGATCAAAGGAGTTGATGATCGCCTTCCACGTGATGGAGGCATTCGTAGAATATTTTTCAGTGGACCAAATCCATTTTATAGTGGATAAGGGGGCAATATATTTTAAGTGTATAACACGGTTCCATAAGCCTCTGTCGCTAATAATGTGTTAGGAACATTTTGCAATGAGAGTTGTAGAAAAATGATTCAAGTCCTTTATGCCCCAGCAGCCCAGATATTTGGGTCGTGTAATAGAAGGCCAGGATGTCCAAGAAAAAAACTACTCCCTCTCCTTGCAACCCCATAGAAAGTTTTTGCAGAGGATTTGGATCCTACGAATAATGCTAGCAGGAACTGAGGAAAGCGTAAACTGGTATACTGGGATAGCTTCGATGATAGAGTTTATCATTATCAAGCACCCCCCATGTGAAATCCACCTGTTACACCAGAGCTTCAATCCTTGCTCGATGCGCTCCAAAATCCAATGCCAATCCTTAGACGTGTAATCATTTAGGTAGGTTTCATGTGGGAATTCTAGCCATAAGTTCTCGGTCGAGGAATTTGAAAATTTGACCCCTATGTGCTAAAATTTCACATTCCCTTACTAAGCAAAACCCTATCTTCCAAAATTGACCTAAAATAGGATCCATCGTCCATGGATCCAAAGGATAGGGCCACTCCTAGCACTATCCCAATGTATTGAATCCAACAGAGTCGATGGTTCGTCGATCTGAGCCACGGTCGTCATTCTATGGCACATTAAATCTCACCTCCTATAGGCTTTCAGGGACACTTGTCGAATCCCTACCAGGGGCATAAATTTCCAACCGTGCATCAAAATTGGGTTCTAGTGGGTCATGCAATTGTTTTTAGGTAGGTTTTTTGTGAGAACGCTAGCCACAAGTTCACGGTCAAGGAATTTGCAAAGTTGACCCCTATGTGCTAAACTTTCACATTCCCTTACTGATCAAAACCCTAGTTTCCAAAATTGACCTAAAATAGGATCCCTTGTCCATGGAGTCAGAGGAGAGGGACACCCATAACACTATCTTGATGTCCTAAATCCAACGGAGTTGATGGTTTGTCGATCCGAGCCACTGGTAGGGATTCAACAAGTGTCCTTGAAATCCTATAGGCGGTGACCTTCAACGTGTTTCTCTCTCTTCTACAACCTTCTTTCATATTTGAATTCATTCATTCCTAAGGATCCTAAGCTTCACAAAATTAAACAAAGCATATGCATTGTTATCAACAAAATTCACATTTATTACTAATGTATTAGATCTATCACTCATTAAAGATATGCCACAACGGTATCAATTATATATACTATAAACTAGAGATCTATGTTGCAAATTGAAGATCACCACTAGGATTGTAAGTGGACCCCCAAAAACAAATCACTAAAAAATTGTCCAACAACAAGAATTCTTCCAATATCATTAGTAATGGATTCTCTTTATGTAGTATGTCATGTGGATACTATTATTTTTTGCTTCATTTGACAGTGTTAAAAAATACTCTCCATTATAGGCTACAATTTTAATGGTTCACTAACACAAGGGGCTACAATACCTCACCTTTCATGGATCACTATCATGCTACCAAGCCATTAAGAATAAAGGGGCTCTAATAGCATATTAATAAATAGAACATAGGATAAGAACTTGGTGGAAAATGATTAATCCACTCTTAACACTTGTATTCATCCAATGATATCACTTTGTAGTACATGGGTCTAACCACCTCTAGATATAGATCTCTCTAACAACTCATTAGTGGATGACGATGAAACCTCATATGGATATAAGGATAAAAACTCATAAGAGGTGATCTTAGACTTTGTGATATATAGGGATTCATTGCCTAACGCTTGTAATTACATTATCTAAATTAAAAGAGATCAAGCTTCATCTATATCGAAATGACTACCCTTCCTTCCAATCATTGTGATTACCTTTCATCTCAATTGATGTGATTACCTTCATTCTTATCATTTCAATCTCCTTTTATTAAAAGACTAGTGGTCTCCTTCATTCTGAGGTTTGAATGTTTGATACGAGATAATGTTCAATGGTGACATCGAATAAATGATACTAGTGATCTATAGATGGTAGTTAGTGGCTACAAACTATGTTTTCTAATATTTTGAACACACACTAGTCTCTAGGATACAAACTATGTTTTCTAAGATTTTGAACACAAACTAGTCTCTAGGCTACAAACTAGGGTTTCTAGGGTTTAGAATTCAAACTAGGGTTACTAGGATTGGATCTTAATGTAGTATGCCATGTAATGGTTGTTGTTGATGTAGTATGTAGTATGTAGTATGATCTTGATGTAATATGTAGTGTGTCAGTAATGGATGCTATTGATGTAGTATGCCATGTTGATACTTCTCTTTTGCTTCATTTGACAGTGTTAAAAATTACTCTCCATCATAGGCTACAATTTTAATGGTTCACTAACACAAGGGGCTAAAATATGTCACCTTTCATGGATCATGAAGTTGGCACAAACTAGTCTCTAGGCTACAAACTAGGGTTTCTAGGGTTTAAAATTCAAACTAGGGTTACTAGGATTGGCTCTAGGGTTTGTAAGCTAGGATTTCTAGGCTAGGATTGGCCAGGGTTATTAAGCATGGGAATATTTATATATCTTATTTTAACACTTGCATTAGGAAGTTCCTTGAAAACTTAGGTTGTTGACTAATGTCCTTAGAGGACCAACTTCAAGATTCAAGGCAAATGCAAGAGACATATCCCATATAGAGTGCTAGATAATGTTCTAGGGCTATATGGCATGATTCATGTAAGTATGAATATAATACAACAAATCCATGACAAATCTTGTACAATTTATCAAGTTATACAAGTCTATGCAATTTATCAATCTATCAAGCTGTAAATAATCAATGAGACCATGAAACCAAAATCATGGAATGTACTTGTATATCACATACTTATAACATAGTACACAAATACCATGCATACTACATATGTGACTACCTACATGTGGTCATTCGACTAGACCATCGGGATCACCTCTAATACCAACGGTATCATTTAGCCTCTTGTGCTTGGAGTAAGGAAAAAGGTATCGTGACTTTCATGAGTTCTTGATTGGCATTTTTTGCAATTGGGGGTTTGTGCCAATAACTAAGTTTGTACAATGGTATACATTATTACCTGGTCTATAATATTCAAATACATAACCTTTTTTCTTTTGTGCATGGGAAACCCGTGTCAAATATTCTCCTTTGATAACCATTGACCCAATTGTAAAATCATTGCCCTTAGAGTCACTTAATGAGACAATGAGGGTCTTCTTCCCATCCAAGCAACGTTCCAGCCAGTATTTAGTGTGCCATTCATTGCCTCTTAGGGAAACCACTGCGTATATGTTCCCTGCATAAAATAAAGTGCTAGCCTAGGATTCAGCTAACTAATCACAACTAGTCGTCAAACATTTCAAAGTTATCAACATAACAGTAGAACCTAGCTGTACGAGATCTGATATGTGGTCATAATCAGATGAAATACTGGATTGATCCTCCTCCAAATGGGATAATTCTATAGTTATTTGTCAACCAATGGGGAGTGATACACAATTCCAATTTTAAACCCAATCCATGGATTCACAATTGTCCCATTCACCACTATTACATGGATAACAAAAACAAGAGAGTTTCCTTGTCCACATTTTAACTATAGCACTGTTTGACGTTCTAATTGAATGGAATGCATGATTTCCTTGGACAATATTGCACTCATATATATTTGATCGATCTCCATCAATCACCTCCCAAAAATATCTATGTACATGTTCTTTTTGAGATAATTGGTCCTCTTGCCTTTTGGCTCTCTGCCCCATTACTGAAGAACACCATTCAACAATGGTCTTTGCATCACAGATGAGAGAAATAGTTGTGAACTTCATTTCTTTCTTACGTAATGCAGTCTCAATGCATGTGTCTGCTCCATCATGTTCCCCTTTTCCGTGTCCGGTCTGAAAATAGTTCCAAATATGTGGCACCTTGTGCCTCTTGTGGAGAATACACAACCATTGGAAGACACGAGCATTTTTTAATTGCCCCGCACAACCATCAGATCAAATCCAATGTTTTTCCATCTGTATATTGTTATCCTTTAGGTGATTGTAGAAAAATTGAAAGTTGTGTTGTACAAAATCCAAGTCATGACACCTATCATCACTTATGTAAAAGTGATACTCCTTCAATATAACCCTTTTATCTTCAGTACTATTTGACCCATGTCTATAGGTGATATGGACCATTATGTTGACATAGTCTGAGTGATAATATTGACTCTGAATCTCGTTTTGTGGTTGAAGAGTGTATTTTTCCGCAAAATCAACCACTGATAAGATAGTCCCATTAGGAAATGTATCCCTACACGTTCTAAACTGCTCATCTTTCCAATGAACCACATGTACATGCTTTACATACTATTGTGTCTTTTCAAAGAATTCCTCCATGAAGTTGCAAACCCGTACCTAGTAGATCAACAATAAATATGTACAGATCAATAGATTGTTACATATATGAAATAACAATATGAAAAAACAAATACTATTCAGGAATCGTTACTAACGTGAAAGGTGACCAATTGTATTTATTTTCTTTCATTCCCTCCATCGATATCATATGTGACATATTTGAATGACTACAATTTCACTTCATGTCTCCTAAGTTCATGCTCATCGGTCACATGTATGCATTTGTCCCAAAATTCCATTCCAGCACACCTTGGGCATGTCCCATCTACACAAGGCCTTTGATAAAATGTGCAACCTTTTGTCCTTCTACACAAAATGCTATGAATAAAGTCTCTAGATGATGTCGGTGGCAATGTAGTTGATCATTCCTACACAAGAGTGTTATGCAATACAAGAAATATATGTATATATGTGTCATAATAATAATCTTAGTCAATGTGATATCAATAACAACATGTGTTACGAGTTGTGCTTATTTTAACATACCACGGTTTGCATTTCTTGAAGGATCTTTGGCCCAAGTTAAGTTCATTATGTTCATTCCTAAATATCTCATATAATTATATTTGTGTCATGTCAAGAAAATGTTTAATGTGGGTCTCACGATCCCTTTAACCCCTTCTCAATTTTAGTACATATTTTGGTTGGATGAATGTCTACTATTGTCATGCCAAAATCTCGCACCAGTCCCTTTATCGCATCAATGAGCTTCATAGTGGTAACCTGCCAATGAAGACCCAGACATATATTTTACGAGAGTCAAGTTGTTCTCTTATAGAACAATACTAATTAGAGGAAATTTGGGGTCTCAAATGGGCCTTATAAAAAAGCTTTGCCTGGGATGAGCTGGATTGAGTTGAATTTTTAAACCAATAGAATTTCAATATCTTTGGTCAACCATTATGGTTGAGTTGGACACATAATGCTTATGTGTCATATTTTTATTTGACAATAGCTAACTCCATATCAACCTCACCTTGGTTAAGTTCTTGAAAAGATCACCTCAAATTAAGATAAATAAACTTTAACTAATAAATATAGAATATTTTATTTGATCACTACTTTCAACTCCTTTAAAACATAACCTTCGCATTAATTAAAATTGTAGTGGAAGCATTTTGAAATAATAAAAACATTTATTAATCAATTTTTTTAAAGGAAAACTAAATAATATTTAATTTTAAATAGACTTATCTTGAAATACTAAATAAAAGATATTTAGTATTTTTAATATTATTAAATAATATTTAAAAAATAAATATATTTAATTATTACATCCAAAAATAAATAAAACATTTAAACACTAATAAAATAAAAAATAAAAACTATTTTTACTGTTACTAAAATTATAATAAAATTTGATTTTACTTTTTTTCTCTCTTACCTACCTACCCATTAAACCACAATTTTTTTTATATTAATATGAAAAATAATATGAATATACATAGTTTATTGTTTTTTATTTTATGTGATGTAATATTTTTTATATGAATTAATATAAAATTTATTTTAAAAAATAATAATGATTTATTTTTTATTTTTTTAATACTATTATAATTATATATTTTCATTATAAATGAATATATTTGAGTTTTACATTTATTAAGTATATAAAAAGTAGCGGTCTATTCATTTAAAAAAATAATAATATAAAATTCAAAAGTTTCCTATCATTTATTATGTGTGCACAAGAATTTAAATATTTCATTAATATTTTTAACCAATTTCTCTCAACTCTACATTAACTCAATATAGTTGTCAACTACCATTAATGAGACGATTTGGGTTGACTTTCATTAGATTTAATTTGACATGGCATATTTGTAGTGTGATGTGGCTTTTTTTATTATTTTCCTTAGGAGGCCCATTTTAGACCCCAAATTTCCTCTAATCTACAGAGTGTTTTGATATCCAAATGTAGAAGTTTGGATGTAGGTTTAAGAAGTCAAAGGGCCCTAGTGCGCCTTTTGTTCACGATTGATTATGACAACACATGACGAGCCAGATTATAATCCTTTGAACGAGATTTATTTCCAATTGTACTAAATGCATCTACTAAACTTCTGACAATATGAGAACTTGGTTCATAACTGTTTATCATATTTATCCTTAAGTTTCTCCTAACAACAGTCATAGACTTAGATTTTAATAACGATATAAATAATCTACATTTATCTCCATCACATTTAGAGTCAAAATAGTTGACAAGTATATGTTGAGTTTGATATGCAATACTGCGTTTAGAAAACGTACCTTCAAGAAAACCAATGAGACTTTCATCAATCTGTATACGTTTTGGAGTTCTTTGGCGTGAAGTTGCTAACGGAGATAGGGAGGTTGGAACTGCACCTTGTACCATATCACCCTGTCGGTCTGGTGTTTCAACATGAGCTTCATGTCCTTATGTCTCTTGTTGTCGGTAAGACGATGGCAATTGGAAATCATCCTGGGTGGTCCATACAACATTGTCTTCTTCAAGCATACGGTCTCCATGCAATGACTCTCTAACTTCATCACTTGTATACCCACATCCAAGTAAATATGGAAAGGTTTCAGGTGGCCTTGATATGCACCTACACTTTACTCCTTGATCAGTGCCATGTGATGCTCGTTCTTCAACTGCTATGGAAACTGAAGGAACCTCGAGCGAATGCTTTTCTCTTTCTTGTTGTGGATTGGTAGGAAGAACTGTGGAATCCTCTACAACCAGAACTGGTTGAGTGTCCATAGAGCGTCTTCGATTGGTCATGTCATTTCTTTTATTTTCTCTAATTTATTCAAGGATTTCATTGGGTATCCTCTTCCTTATCGATTTTTTTGCTTGATTACGTGAATTTCCCATCACCGCAATGATCAATTATTTATGGTGCTCCTCAATGGTAGATTCCCCAAGCTTGGTTTCTTTCTTGCACAGTTGTGTCTAGATACTCCACCACAATGACCAATGAAATATTTCCTTTGATGCTCCTCAATTGAAAGAAAAACAATGGTGAAGATTCTCTATGGTGCTCCTCAATGGGATATTTCCCAAGCTTGGTTTTTTTCTTGCTCAATTGTGTCTAGATAGTCAAGTTAAGGGGAAGGTTGGGAGGAATGTTACCTTTTCTATCTCCTCAATTGCAAGAAAAACAATGGTGGAGATGTTCTATGGTGCTCCTCAATGGGATATTCCCCAAGCTTCTCAATTGTTTCTACATACTCCACCACAATGACCAAGCTAATGTTTCCTTTGTTAGCTCCACAATTGCAAAAAACACAATGGTGGAGATGCTCTATGGTGCTCCTGAATGGGATATTCCCCAATCTTGGTTTATTTCTTGCTCAATTATGTCTACATACTCCACCACAATGACCAATGAAATATTTCCTTTGCTAGCTCCTCAATTGCAAGAAAAACAATGGTGGAGATTCTCTATGGTGAATAATTGGAGATGGTTTATATTGTGTTTCTATTGAATGCTTGACTCTTGTCCAATGTATACCATGATCCAAACAATCCTTAGACACTTGTGATGGAGATGGTTAATGGAATCAAAATTTTGTGTGATAGTATGATGATGAAGAGAATGAACGCAATGTCTGTAACCTGAAATTGAGCATGGGTTGTGAAAAATGCTTGAAATCTCTTAGAGTATTTCTCGGATAGGGACTGTTGTTGTTTATACTGAGAAATAACGTGCACGTGTTATTATTAACAAAAATGTGTGCACGTTTTTACCATTTATAACATGTACATGTTATGCTCGAATAGCGTTTAGGATCATTTAAGAAGGTAGTTTTGTGACTAAGGGATCATTCAATGTTTAGGGGGAATTAACAAGCACTCCCTAAGTCTTATCCCCCTAACACCCCTCCTCTCTACCCCTTGACTAATGTTTTAAAACTATAAGGGATGTGTGTGAGAGAGAGGGAGGGGGAGAGGAGGGGGAGTTGGGGTTAGGTGTAGTTGGATGAGAAGAGGGGGAAGACACACACACACAC
>LPNX010084367.1:74107-109437 GCA_001517045.1 Pseudotsuga menziesii | reverse complement strand
TGTACATAAGGGAAATAGCCTCACCTCCAGCTGAAATCAATAATACTCCTGCTCCTGCCCCTTCTTTACTTGATGCACCATCGAAATACATCTGCCACAAGCCATCAAGTTCCTCTCTCTTTACCTGAATTGGGATATCTTTTTGTACTTTTAAAACCCCTTCAGTTTCATCATTTAGTTGCAACATACAAGAACCAAGATTTTCATCAATTGAATAGATGGGATGATTCTTAGGGTGTCTAATTTCACTTACCAAATATGCCATCTGTACCTCTCTGTAAAGTCTTCTGAATTCTCCCCCAAATACTGGAATTGTAGCGTATGAAAGATCCATCTGCAGAGTTCCTCCCACTTTCTTTGCCCAGGATCTAGACAATAACATACCAAATTTAGGAGAAATATCTGCTACAACAATATCCATCAATACACTCTTCATAGGTACCTGGGTTAAATTCACCACCAAATCCATGATTACCCCAATACATTTCACTGTGCTAGAATCAAATGCATACAAATCATGGTATGGTTTAGTAACACTCAGTCCTAAAGCTTCCATGACTGATTTTGGCATGAGGTTATGTGAAGCTCCTGAATCTAGCAAACAATTATGTAGTAGTTGATCATGTACTGAAAAGGTTACATAAAATGGAGGAGGATATTCTGAATTATCATCAGGCTGATCAAAAGTTTTTGTTCCCACAATAATAGTAGGTTTTTCATCCTACAAATTAATCTCATCAGAAGGGATAGGATTAGAATTCACTGCATTGTTGAAAGTTTTAAAGGCTGCCTCCCTGTAAACTTTACTTTTAATCAATTCTGTTAAAGCCACAGGGATCTTCACCTTCAGGCATGGGTTTATTCTGATTTCTATTTCCCATTTCCAATCTATCAATCTTAGCAGACAAAATTTTTATGATTTTACTCATTTCATCCATTTTGCTATCTAATGACCTTCCTATATGATTGGATGTAATGATTTCTTTCTTTCCTTTTCTGTCCACAATTTGGTGTTCTGTTTCCTCTTTTAGTCTGTTTGAGGCCAAAATGTTTGACTCTACTTCTAATGCTGCACTTTGCATATTTTGAAGTGACTCAGATTTTCTTTCTCTTAACAGCAAAGAAAACTCACGATTAAATGAATTTGCATAAGATAACTTTGCTGCTGTCTCAGTAGGTTTTATCTCAGCTGGAATCTTGTTGTACATTTTGTTAAATCTTTTGGAAAAGTCTCCTACAGCTTCATCCTTTTTTCTTTTTAGAGATGCAAATTCTGTCATATAATACAAATAATCTTTAGTGCCCCCCCACTGTCTCATGAATGCTTCTTCTAAGGCATCAATGCCATCTATGGAGCCTGGTGGTAATTCCCTAAACCATTTTCTAACCTCACCATCTAAACTTTGAACAAAAACCCTCATCCAAACATCTTGATGTTCAAAATTGTGATTGTCTGCATAACTACAGAATGTATTCCAATGTTCTTCTGCAGTAGCATCTCCCTAGCCATTGAACCTCGGCAGGTAATTTTGATAATATCCTCTTGGGAGAGCATTGAGAAGCTTGGGCAAAACAAGTGGGGCATATTCTGTTGCTACCATAGCAACCATTCAATTTTGAGCCATTCTAGGGTTTGTATTAGACTGAAAGGTACTTGACTGTTGTGATGAGGGAGACAAACTACCAGGATTTGATTGACTCAATGGGATAGTCTTAGCCACAGGAGTATTGGCTGAAACTAAAGAGGAGGTTCCTGTCTGCAATGCCTCAAGCTTAACCTTCTCTGACAGCAAAGGATTTGTAAAGACACGAAAATTATCAATTTGGGAAGGGGTAAATAACATGTTTAACTCCTCTCGTCCTTTTTCTGAATGTGGATTCAAATAAGGAACTGGAAAAGATGCATATTCAGGGATCTCTAAAGCTGCAGGTTTTTTGAATTTTTATGATGAAGTAGAAACTAGATTTCTCCTAGCCTCCTTTAACAACTGCTCAGGATCTGAGACTCCTGGATTCAAAGGGGATGAGGGATTTCCTCGAGTCCCTATATTCTTTGAAGCCACTGCAACTTCTTAAAAGGTGATTGAATGTAGTCTATATCAGGCTTGACTGATTCAGTTCACCCTACAAAATCAGTTTCATAAAACTGTCGATTACCCAGGGAAGATATCCTTTCCTTTGTCCGTCCTCGACAATGACGCCAGAAGATGTTATCCCTAAAGTTGAACCTAGACTACAAGGGTTCAAGCTTAAGGAAATCTTGTTCTCAAATGTACAAATCAAATGAAATCAAATTGAGAATCAAACTGATATACAATCAAAGCAATGGGAAAAGTTACACCACTATCAATGTAACAGACTGGTATAACATGAAGGTTGTGAATAAAATTAAACAATCATTGAAAAACTGGACTAGTATGAAATCAAGGATATTTTGTACAGATCACACAATTATCACTGCACTATGCTGGTATATACAAGATCTATAGACAAAACATAACACTATTGAAAAGATAGGCTGGTGTGAAATCAGAGCTGCAAGATAATCCACAGGAACTGTATAACATAAGATAAAACACAAAGTTCAATATCAAGGTTACTATGATCATAAAGACAAGAAGTGAAACTGGCTCTGTTTTCTACAGTGTAAGGATAATTGTATTTCCCAATAAGAATTAGTGCAATGGGATGTAATGGACCATATGCATAACAAAATTATCAGAAAAACAATTCATAACATACATAAGCAAATCATCATCATGTTTCATTCAAAAATAGAACCTATACAGAAGCTGCATAATGTCTATGTCATACAGGCAATGCTCCAAACAGGGCTTGCATTCCTCCAAAACTGCCAACCTCTAGTCTTCTAGTCAAGACCCCTTTTTGTACAAAATATCTTATCCATAAACTAACCATAAGATCCTATATTCAAGGATCGAACCTCCTCCAAAATTGGGAAGTTAATCCCTTAAAAAAGTATTTAAACTACAAGTGTCTTACATGTGTCGAAAGGAACAACATAAGTTCAAAATCAAATAACAATCTAACTCCTAAAGGCTTCTAGAAGCCTCTGCTAGTGTAGCTATGTCACTAAGAACCTGTGAACGCTTCTGAAGTCTAACAAATTCGGCATCTTTATCCTTTTCCTTGTTCTGGGCTTTGACTTGTTCCAACTGTCTCTGAATGGCTCGCTTCTCCCTGAGAATATCCTTGGTAATCACCAGCAGCTTTTGGTATTCTGCTTCGTTGTCCTCCATGTCTTCATGGAGTCTTTTGTTAGCCACCATCAGATTCTCATTTATGTCTTGCAAGTACCTTGTTTGTTCTTTATAGGTTTGCAGAGACCTCTTACATTGGTTTAGTTCTAGGGAGATTTCCAAATCCTCTTCTCTTATGTGGCCTCCTTCTTCATGTAAACGTTTTGATACTGAGCCTTCATCAAGATTGTCTTGCTTGTCTGTGCAGAAAACTGCTGGTATGGAACCTGCTACACCTTGCATATCAATGAATTTTTCCATATCTTCACAGTACTGGTCCCTTGCTGTATGTGTTGTTCCCTCGCTAGCAGCATCTTCTATTACTACAACATCCCAGCCACCTTCATGTGTTGTTCTTTCCTCAATCTGCATCTTTTCCCTTAGTCTGGTTCTTGGCTTGTCTTCTTTGCATAACTGTTTACAAATCTTCTTTTTTGAAGCTATGCTTTTCAACATATTACTGAGTTTCTCTGGGTTTTCATTTGTGCAAGGTGTTTCAGGGAAGAAACTTTCTTTGATGGGTTTACCAGCATCATTCTTTTCTTCATTCTCAACCTCTTGAACTGTCTCTTTGGGACTTGTTTCTTGCTGGTTAGCATCATCCAACATTCTTTTACCTTTCTCCTTAGGGTTGTTCCTAAACCCTAGCTCTGCTAGCAGGGATTCCCATGTTCTTTTCTCCTTCTGTAACTAAGTTAGAATCAACAATTTGATCAATCCTTGGTGATAAACAGAGCGAGCTGTATGGTGAGGATGACCTTGAACTTTGGCTATCATCTTTTGGAGACTTTTTAGTAAGTAAACGGGAGATTTACCTGTGTATTTCCATTAATATGCATTAACAATTTGAGATGGCATTTTAGTATTCTATCATATCTTCCATCACAGGTGATGTAATTTTTTATCATCCCCAGTGGGATCCTCCAACCTGGTTTCATCTTACTAACATGCACCCCATTTTTCCAGTCAAGCTTTTCACCTCCTGGGATCAAGAATTCACTGAAGTCTTCTTTAAAATCTTGATGTTTAAACCATTTTTCACCTTGTGCAGGAACACATATGGCCTCAGCAACAGAGTCCTCATTGACTCTAACAGTTATGCTTTGCAACTGAACCCTCTCATCTCTATAATTTTCAATAAATAGCATAGTCATTTGTGAATGGTAACCCTGCAGTTTTTCACAAAAATTGAACCATCCAGAGTTATGCATAAGCTTGGTAGACCTGGGAAATTGTTTTATCCATTCTGTATTACTTGGTTCTAGCCTGTAGATGAAACCACCAGGTTTTCTTTTGACTATAACCTCTGGTTCTTCCTCACTGGCTGCCTTCGACATTTGAAACCCTAAAGGAATTTCAAATCTGTTGTGTGGACCGACTGAGCTTTAAATCTCAGACAAAAACACACACACTTTGCTGCATTTACCTCTGTGGTAAGTCTTCACTTCATGCTAGCATCTAGCCTGTGAATAATGCACCTATGCCTGTGCTAGTTTTAATTTGACTGATTTACAGGCTTGACTAAATGAAGAAGACAATAAAAATACAACCAAAAAGGTTCATAGGTCTTACCCCTGAGCCTCCTCAAGCCTCAGTTAGCAATGCAAATCTAAGAGGCCTTCACCTTATACGGCTCTGAACATGAAAATCTGTGTTGTAGCTGTGTGCTTTGAAATGCATAGAAGTATTTACACTGTACTCCACCCTGAAACAAAAACATAGAGTTTGAAAGCAAACCCTAGTCACTGAAACCCCACATGATGCTGCTCGTCACCAATGGAGATAGACAATATACTAACAGGCCTGCGAATACCCCTCTTCAATTAACCAGCAGAATGATGAGAGAAATTTTGGGGGAAAATGTGCATTAACTTGATTTTGGCCACGATCAATGCTGGTACTCATTACATGAACTGTTCAAACTTCGAAATGACAACATGTGTACCCTTCCATAAATGCCACCACACAAGTCATGATTTCGTGGACAAGGGTGCATTTTTGTTTAAAACATGTCCATGCCGAATGCCATAATTATGAATATGACAAATGCTTATTATCATTTTATATTCCATGATATTAATAATCAATAAACTTTTGAATGAAATGCCAATTTGACATTCTGCTATCAGAAATTAAAATGCTGCCAGTTTGGATAAATGCTGCCAGTTGTAAGAATTCACCATATAGCATACACTCTCTTGCACATACATGAGCTCATGGCTTATGAATGAAGATTTTGATGATTTTAGGTAATAAAGGAAACCCTAATGGTGATCAATCAACCATAAAATATAAAACAAAGCAAAATTAAAACAATAAAAACAAAGGATAATAATTTTTTTTAAAATAAACAGGTGAAACAACCTTAGAGATAACAGGGAGTTTGTTGTATCTCACTCATTCTAGACCCGATTTAGCATATGTTGTCAGTGTTGTAACTGGATATATGCAACATCCTCATGAGATCCATTGGAAGGCATCCAAGAGGATCCTTCAGTATCTACAAAGCACTAGGAACTTCGGGGTACACTATGCTGCTAGTTCTCCACTAGAACTAGTAGGATTTTCTAATTCTGATTAGAATGGCGATCCAATGACAAAAATTCCACTTTAGGTTTTGTATTTGTGCTTTCCAATGGTCCCATATGTTGTTTGAGTAAGAAAAAACACACTATTTCCCTTTCTTCAGCTGAGGTCGAGTACAAAGGATTAGTGAATGCAACTACAAAATGTGTGTGCTTACAAGGCATTCATCAAGAACTTGATGTTGCACTTGATTCACCCACTGTCATTTGGTGTGAAAATCAAAGTGCAATCAATATTTCTATAGATCCAGTATAGAGACAGAGGACTAAGCACATAGATATTCATATGCACTACATTCGGGACTTAGTGCATGATCGGGTGATTGCCTTGTAGTATTGCCCTTCTGCTGAGCAAACTGCTGATATTTTCACCAAGTGTTTCACCAAGAATACCTTCACTTACTTGAGATCACTACTTGGAGTGAGTGATGCATGGTGATGGCTGCCATCCACCTTCAGATTTTTGGCCCCATTTTCATTTTTTAGGAGAGGTTTTGTTCCCATGTGGTTTTCATCATTTCCTTGTTTTCATGGACAAATAAAATTTATGTTGTATGAGGTGACTTGAGCCTTTGTTGCCAAGGCCTCCATGATATTTTTGGTTAAGTTGTACTAATTCAAGATTAAGGGGGGGTGTTAGAACAATAATCCATCCTTGGTACCTTAGTTTATACCTTTGTCGAATTCTTTTGCTTCTATGCATTGATTGTTATGGTTTAGACCTAGGGAAATTGGTCTAGGAAGTGAACTGGTTATTTTGGTCCATTCACACACACACACCAATGCTCTAACTTGGTCAACCTGGAACATGTGCACCCTCATTAATGTCTTGGATTGCTTCTTCCTTTTTTTTGGAATCTGGGTTTGCCTAGGGGCGCTAGTGTTGTTTTTAGTCTAGCCCTCCTAGTGCATGTATTGTTCACCTTGAGCCACTCCCACACCTCTATTTGCTCACCCACGCATGTCATAGAATCATTTATGCTCTAGCATGCCACACCAACATTCACTCTAGGTTTCATGACCGTTTGGGGTGATTCGAGAGCTGATTGGTCCACCTAGGGGGGATGGAGGTCAAATCTAGTAATGACACATGTGCACTCCCAAATGGATTCCTAAGCCTCACGATTTTTCCCAAATGTAATATATGTATGTTCTAAACATATTCAGATGTTACACAGTACTAATAATAACCACTATTATGTTCACATGTGTGTGTAATTTTACTCTTTCAGGATTTTTTTTGCTTGTTTTGCAAACTAGAGCGAATTAGTGAGAGTTTCTTGGCTTCTAGATCCAGCTGTAAATCAATTCTCATAGAGTGAGCTACTGAAATTTGACTCTGGTTTTAAATTTCTGGGTTTTGGAATTTTAACATTTTTCATGGTTTATTGCGCCGAGAGGCGCTCTACATCCCAGTATGCGGGAGATCTTGTAACGTTACATAACATTATGTCGGCTATAAATAATAAATAATAGATTTTTTTTTTAAGTATCCTCCGAAATAGATGTCAGCCACAAAAACAACATAATATGGGGGAAATGTTGTAATGTTCCTATTTAACAAAAATAAAATAAAATAAAAAAATTTGAATTATCTAACAACAAAAAAATGTTGGTCGTGCACATGGTTTTAAAACCATGTGCAAGGCCTCCTAAACAACCCATGGTTTTATTGTACATGGTTTAGGAGGGCCTTGCAAATGGTTTTAAAACCATGTGCAAGGCCTCCTTAACAACCCATAGTTTTATCGTACATGGTTTAGGAGGACATTGCAAATGGTTTTAAGACCATGTGCAAGGCCTCCTAAACATCCCATGGTTTTAGGAGGGCCTTGCACATGGTTTTAAAATCATGTATGGGGGAGATGTTGTAATGTTCATTCCTAACAAAATAAAAAATAATAAAAAATATTGTGTGTTCACCATAAATAGTATTAAATATTAATAATAAAAATATTATATGTAGACCTTAAATAAAAAAAGTGTCTTTTGATCGGAGTCACACCAAAGCTGATATTTGAGTGAAATACTTAAGAAGAAGTTTACAACCTCCAAAGATTTGATCCCTCTTGACACTTGATATAACTTAGGATTTGGATCTATGCTGGTTTATGTTCAGATCTTATGATTGGTCCCTTTAAGCTCTCGGGCTCAACGAATCGCAGATTTCATTCAACTTCGAAGTTTACAATTCCCACTTCGATGAAAGTTCGTTAAGTCATTTTATTTTTGTTGATGCTTTATTAGGTTCGTTACAGTCATTTTATTATACCTACCACAGCAGGTATATAGTAATCGGTTGCTAGTCAACCACCTTTGACCTTTTATTAGTTTGCTGCGAGCAAAAAATTAAAATCAGTTTTCCAAAGTTAAACTTTACAGCTTGCAAAAAAATATTTTAAATTTTAATAAAAATATTTGTATTTGCTATTTTGTGAATTTCTAATTGGCCAATCAGAAGTGATGTCATTCTTGGAGTTTGGTATCTGGTTTTCACTTGACACATGGCAATGATGACATCAGGAGGTTGCTTGCATTGCATGCGTCCTTCTTTTGGAAACTGAGCACGATGTCACGCGGGACGCCATCGTTATTTCTTTATTAGTTCAAAATTCAATTCAACGTCGTCGATTTGTTCTGCGCTCATCTTGGCGTCTTCCAGGCATCCCTTCACGATTTGTATGGTCTGTTCGAACAATTCTCTATTCAGCTCCTCAAACTTTTCTCTTGTAATCTTCATCTCAAAATCTATTCCTTCGTAGAGGCAGTCAATAGCTATCACAGTCTCTAATGACGAAGACATATTTCTCTTTGCCGTCTCACATTCTGAACGAAGTTTTCGAAGAGCTCTGACATCTGTGTTCAACTGCTTATTATTTATTGTGTCGAAGTGTTGAACACAGTGATCGAGCAATCTGTTGTCGAAATCTTCGCCTCCCAAATGTGTGTCCCCGCCAACTGCCTTCACCTTAAATTGACCGCCATGAACATTAAGAATGGAGACATCGAAGGTGCCTCCACCCAAGTCAAACACGAGGATTGTCTTTTCTGTATTGGAGGAATAAACATCCGTATGAAATCCATAGGCTATAGCTGCAGCAGTAGGTTCGTTAATGATTCTCATTACGCTAAGACCAGCTACCTTAGCGGCATCTTTAGTGGCCCTCCTCTGAGAATTATTAAAATAGGCAGGCACAGTGATCACAGCATTTTTCACTTCAGAACTGAGGAATTCTTCAGCTACCTTTTTCATTTTCATTAAAACCATAGAAGATATCTCTTCAGCTTCAAACTGTTTTGTGTCGCCTTTGTATTCGACTTGGTTGATGGGCTGACCATTTTTTCCTTCAACAACAGTGAAGGGCCAGTGTAGCATGTCACTCTGTACACAAGGATCATCGAATCGCCTTCCGATGAGTCTCTTGGCATCGAAGACGGTGTTTTGGGGATTACTGGAAACCTGGTGTCTGGCAGCATCTCCAACGAGTCTTTCTATTTCAGTGAAAGCAACCATGGAAGAAGTGGTTTTGTTTCCCTGCTCATTAGCGATAAAAACCGAGCAGCACCTTATATATAGTTGGAACTTGGACCAGCTTGCCTTCCATCCCGGAACCAGCACTGAGCATGGGCGCCCTGAGCATGTGCTTTTCTTGCTTGCTTCGTACGCCACTTACATCAACCGAATAAGGGAAAGACCACCTGTGAGCTACTTGCTTTTACTCTAATATTAGCTATCTCAATATCTTGAGTGGGTCTCTTCTAAATATAGAAAGTCATAGGTTTAAATGGTTAAAAATATTGTTCATACTTAAAAGAAATATTAAAATCAAGAACAAATAAATAAGGGATACACACTAAATGATGAGTGGGTTCATCATTAATAAAATGTGTTTCCTTCTTGAAATTAAGTAATAACTTTAAATTGCGAGAAAATTTGCTCTTTATTTAATAAAAAATATTTAAAATAATACATAAGCCATGCTTCCTTAAATAACAAATAAATAAGTTGAGAAGGGATACATAGTAGATGGCTTGAGTGGGTCTCTCTTACTTTCTAAAAAGTCACATGTTTAGATTGAGAGAAAATTTGTTTTTTGATAATACAAATCATTTAAATTAATACATAATTAATGTTTTTTATCAAATAAAGTATTAGAATAACATATAAATAAGTTGACAAAGGATTTATAGTAGATATTTTGAGTCACTTGTGTTTTTTTCTGAAAAGTTATAGATTTAATTCGGGAGAAAATATGCTCATCTTTATTAAAAAAAATCATTTAAATAACTACATAAACAATGTTTTTACGAAACAAAGTATTAGAATACAATTAAATTAGGGGAGAATGGATACAAATAGATTCACAATTAAAAATAGATGTTTCTTTCCAAAAATATAGAGCTAGGTTTAAATGGGGAGAAATTAGTTTTTCTTTGAAAAAAATCATTTAAGTAAGTACATAAATAATGTTTTCATGATTTAAATAAACTATTATAATACCAAATAAACAAGGGCTAAGTGATAGCTAGTCCCTGCCTCTTAGTTAAACTTATCAATCTCAAACGAAAATTTAAATACTTTATATAGTGGAAAATTGAAGAAAGTTAAACCAAAAGAAGGGTATAATCATTAAGTTAATTGCCAACATCAAATAGAGACTTCTATTTTTATGCCATACAAAATTAATAAACATAAACATGATAATTCCATTTTATATTTTTTGTTCTATAGATTATTGTTTAAAACAAATGAAATAGCTAAAATAGCTAGAACATGCTTTATATTTTTTTTTTTTAAATCATATTTAATAAAAAACAATAAAATATATCAAAATAAAATAAAAATTAATATGAAATAATAGAAGGAGGATATACTTATTTTGTTTCGTTAAAATGTTTTGGTGTAGATATAAGAGAAAATATCCCAAGATAAGATATCTCGTTCTTAGATCTAGTTAAAGTTATCTTCCATGGTTGTTTGGCATGTAGTTGATCTATGTCCCTTCTATTTTGAAAATGACCATTTTATTTTATATATTTTGATAATCTTAACATTCAAATGATATGTATAATAATTAGATTCTAAAATGTTTTTATTTTCAACAAAATACGATATTGATATTGATAATTAAATTGTCTTTGTAGAAAATTTCATTAATGTTTTTTTATCTATTTATTTTGGGTAGTTCATTGCTCTCCATTTTGGAAGGTAGCCAAAGTTTTACTGTACTTTGACCTTTTAGTATTGGCTATAATAATTTATAAAGCCAACATGTTAAGCCAATACTTTTTCCATGTATCAATGGCATACAAATAGATTTAAGTTTTTTAAAAATAATGCAAGAAAATCATCTGTCATGCATGGAAGTTATCATTGAAGACCATGAAGAAGGTGTATTGATGGAATAAAAACAAATTTAAATTTATAAAAAATATATCGTGAAACCATCTGGAAAGCATGCATGTAATTGGTAGTATAGAAACATGTATCAAGCAATATGTTGACCTATTTAAGTTGAAAAATGCATGGCCACTAAGTGTCATGCTTAGAGCCCTCCACATAGTATTGTGCATTCAAAAATACTTTGGTATTCCTTTCAAATAGAGTTGATTTTCAGAGACTCTTTTATGTAGTTTCAAGGTTTGTAGTAGTGTCACAATTTTCAGAATCAAGCACAAAGCTTCTAGGTACTTTCCATTGTTGATTTTTGTGCTTTTTTTTCACAGTTAAGGGGTTGAGTTTCTCATGACTCTCTGGAACAAAAGCGGAAGTGTCAATCATGTTTTCTTCGCTACACACGATTACGGAGTATGCTTTCTTGTCAAGGTCAATTACTATTGTCTTTTTGTCGTGGTTGAGCATCATGGTCTTGTTGGGGATTTGTGTTGAGTGTCTTGCATTTGTTGTGTTTTATAGGATGACGTCACAATTCATGACAGTATATAGGCGTTCCTGCAGAGCTCTATAATATTGCAAACCTTTGGCGTTACGGGAAAGCACCCTCCCTAGGGTGTTGAACACATACAAATTGCTCCTAAGACCATTGAGGCTCCATACATTTTTGCATATCTAAAGGATAAGAGCACAATTATGGGTTTTTTTCAGAGGAAAGATCAAGATTCATGCCAGGAACATCAACAACCGAGTATACAACAGGTAAGCTTGAGTAGTTGTTTATTGAGCTTTGAATTCCAATCATTGTTTTTATGGTTTTCAATTAGTTAACATGTTGCATGTGATCTGCAAGGGAGTGAGAACAATGATATGGAAAAATTTGGGCATAACAAAAGATTGTACATAAAGTGAAAGCACTTCAAGGGATACCAGACCGAAATGATCTGCACATTTTTTTCCTGTGCAAGTTGGGTTGGGCACCATGGGTCACCCGTATCGTGCATGTAACATGGAATCCATGGCCTAGGGCCCTCGGTTGTGTCCTCGTCATTATTGCAGACAACATTTTCCTATCGTGACCCAACGTGGTTATGTGGGCAATGATGACATCAACATTAGAAGAAGAAAAAAACTAAGCTAACTTACCTTATTATTACTTTTTCCAAACTTTTCTAAAGCGGCAGGTACTAAGCGACCATAGTCCCCCAACTCTCATATTCATAAACCTAGGTTGCTAGAATCGTAGATTTAGGGCATGACAATTATGGAAGAGACCTATCCTTAGGGCTAAGCAACCCTTAGCAAACCATATAGTAAGATAAATATAAAAAACTTTAAGAACATCACCTACAGGTGTGGCGCTAAGGTCATCAATAACCAGATATAAACACTGTATAAATTATAACTTGTCCAATTGAGTAAGATTTTAAATATCATATATTACACAAATAAATGATAATGTATTCATGTTGTGATCAATATTACATTCTACATTATTCACTCGAAAAAAGAGTATATATATATATATATATATTTAGAAATTATAGGTTTGTGGCACATGAACTAAATCAAGTCCCGTATCGAACTAATGTTCCCAATACAAGAGAGTCGTTGCTTGAGTAAACTGCAAAGAATGGTCGCCAACTTGCTTGGGTTGAAGCAACCATCGTAGACCACCACATGAAATCCACCTCTAGTCTAGAGGGAGCATCGGCTACAAAGCCAATCACCATCAATGTCTGCTCCACGATTTAGACCATCGTTGTCGCCGCCATCACCAGATAGGGACATTCCCATCAAATAAAGTGCATTCATCGTTGCCTCCACTGAGGAGAGTCACTTCCTACTACAAAAAATTAATATGCTACAAGAGAGAAATCCACAACTCAATCGACCTCCTTCGCTTAGTTCCAAAAGGTATGCTTCCCCCATCAAAACTCATTGTTTCCACCACAGAGAATCCTAAGAGTTGTTGTGCAATGGCTTCTCTTCACAATAGGATAAGAATCAACTCGCCTCTCAAACTGCAAATTTCCAAAGCATCACAGCCAAAAAAGGGGGGTGTACGGATGAAACCCTAGCCATAAAGAGACTGATTCGATCGACTCTCAAAAGCTCACTCCGCTCCGTTGGTTTCAACCTCAAAGAGAATGATAATCAAATCAAACAAATTAAAAACGATTTTTCAATTCTTAAAACTTTAGAAATTTAGCACCATCTATTTTTCATTATTCGTGACCATTACAATATTATATAATCATATTGTATATAAATTATGCACTTTTACCATATAAAAATATTATATAAAAAAATCCAAATCATAACATATTCAACATTGATTTGTAATAAACAATTTATCATTATTTTTCACTAATTGTATATTTGAAAGACTTAATTAACAGCCTATCTTTTTTAATGATTTTTGTATAACTCATTTAAAGATTCACAATGATTTAACCTTAATATACTCTATAATATTATCATATAAATATAAATTTTTTAATATCCACATATTTCAGAAAATATTGAATTATAACCACATTTAATATCTATTACCAAAATATCTATCCTACATTTAAGAGTTCCACCAATAACATTATATTTTGTCTTCTTATTACTATAGTTCTTAAAGAGTTCAACCAATAACATTATATCTATCTACTTTTTTATATATATAAACTTACTTTTTATAAACTAATAGTGAAAAAACTAAACGGTTTTATTATTAATTTGGCTTGTTTAATTATTATGTCTAAACGCATACCTACTGCATTTTTCGAAATTCATATTCATTACAAAGCAAGCATCATGACACAATGCTTCATGGTCGGTGTAACTTTTTATTCCCTTGGTCCTCTTGGCCCATTAATGAGCTTTGCATTGGGTAATAAATGAACTATTTATTGATGAAAATATAGGATTATGTTTTAGCTTGGTAATATATATTGGTTTTTTTTACTATGCTTTAAAATTTTTCATTTAATAGATTAGTAATATATATATAATGTTTTTTTTATATGTTTTAGTTTAGGTAATGTATTGTTTTTTGTTTTTTAATAAATTAATTCTATAATAAATACATATATATAACTTGTCAAAAGTAATTAGTTTTAAAATTTTAATATTTATAGTAAATATTTGAAAAGAGGAAATACAATAATATTAAAAAATTACATTTTAACATATATATCATTATTTCTTTAACTTGCATGTTTTATTATGTAAATATCATATATTTATTTATGTTATTATACCTACCACAGCAGGTATATAGTAATCGGTTGCTAGTCAACCACCTTTGACCTTCTATTAGTTTGCTGCCACCAAAAAATTAAAATCAGTTTTCCAAAGTTAAACTTTACAGCTTGCAAAAAAATATTTTAAATTTTAATAAAAATATTTGTATTTGCTATTTTGTGAATTTCTAATTGGCCAATCAGAAGTGATGTCATTCTTGGAGTTTGGTATCTGGTTTTCACTTGACACATGGCAATGATGACATCAGGAGGTTGCTTGCATTGAATGCTCCAGAATGGAAGAATACTTTGATGGGCTGTGTAGACGCTTTTGGATATGCGGCAACTCAAATAGCGTATTCCATCACTGTGGCAAGCATGATTTCTGCGCTCTTTCTAAAAGACAGAGACTAGATCAGATCTAAAGTCGGCTTGTATTGTATTCTTTTTATAGCCCTCGCAGTGCATGTTTTTGCAGTGAATTTGGTTCAGCACTATAACTTCGCAGTGGTGGGTGAGTTTCTAGCAAAAAGGATCCGCCAAAGAATGCTTTCAAAATTCTTACATTCGAAGTTGGGTGGTTCGATCTCGACCAAAATTCCAGTGGAGCTGTTTGCTCAAAGCTGGCCAAGGAAGCTAATGTGGTAATGATTCTATCAAAGTTCCATAGCATTTGTTTTTAATCGAATCCGCTTATTAATATTCGTTTTATTGTTTAACATTGTTAATGTCACATATATATGCAAGTAAGATCCTTGGTAGGGGATCGTGTTTCGCTTCTAGTGGAGTGTCTCTCTGGAGTAATTATCACCGTGACTCTAGGAATGGTGGTAGCGTGGCGACTTGCTATTGTGTTGATCGTTGTTCAGCCGCTGATGGTTCTCTGCTTCTACACTCCAAACGTTCTTCTTAAAAGCATTTTGGGTAAGTCTATTAAAGCCCAGAATGAAGGTAGCCAAGCGGCCTTCGAATTTGTCACGCATCATAGAACCATAGCGGCCTTTTGCTCTCAAGAAAAAATTATTCGCTATTTTGAATCCACACAGGCAGGCTCACGGAGGGAGAACAATAAACAGTCATGGTACGCAGGATTGGCCCTGGGAACTTCAAAGTTCCTTGAAATATGCTACTGGCCTTTTGAGTTTTGGTACGGAGGGAGGCTTATAGCGCATGGCCTTATCAAGTTCCATGCTTTTTTATTGAACCATTTTATTTTTGGTCAATTGGGTCGAATGATAGCCGATGCTGGAAGTATGAATTCGGACCTGGCCAAAGGGTCTGATGCTATAACGACTATGTTTGAAATTTTGGACAGAAATAGCCTTATAAACCCAAAGGACCCTAATGGGGTTAACCCTGAGAAAGTTCAAGGCACTGTAACGCTGAAGAGTGTGGACTTTGCTTATCCAGCTCGTCCAGATGCCATGATCTTGAGAAATTTCTCTCTTAAAATCATTGCAGGGAGCAGCATGGTGCTGGTGGGAAAGAGCGGGTTTGGTAAGTCCACCATCATTGGACTGATAGAAAGATTCTACGATCCGCTGAAAGGAAAGGTACTCATAGATGGCAAAGACATAAGGAGTTTCAATTTGCGATCTCTACGAGAACACATAGCTCTTGTAGGGCAGGAGCCAACTCTTTTTACTGGGAGCATCCGGGACAACATTTTGTATGGTAAAGAGAACGCAACTGAGGTGGAGATAATAGAAGCTGCCAAGGCTGCGAATGCCCATGAATTCATTTCGTAATTTTACTGAAATAAATTGTTAACTACAATCATTCTATAAGCTTGTCTATTAAGTAATTGTTATTAATGAATGGTACGCATTGTGAATATATGTTTCAGGTGCTTGAAGGATGGATACGAAACCAACGCAGGGAGTAGGGGAACGCAGTTGTCCGAGGGACAGAAGCAAAGAATAGCGATAGCAAGGGCAATTATAAAGAATCCAAGCATCTTGCTATTGGACGAGGCAACTAGTGCATTGGATGCTCATTCCGAGAGGGTGGTTCAAGAAGCAATAGATCGAGTAACGGTGGGAAGAACGACTGTTGCTGTAGCTCATCGATTGACCTCAGTTCAGAATTCGGACATCATAATCGTTATTGAGAAAGGGAGCGTCGTTGAGCAGGGAAATCACGCCCATCTCATGGCCAAAGGCGAAGGCGGGGCATATTTTGGTCTTATTAAACTGCAGCAACAGCATTAGATGGCAATCATATTCATATACTCATATTAACATATTCATATGGTATTTTGCGAAGTTGTAAAGTTGCACAATCGGTTGAAAGGCTCATCACGATTCTGTAAATGATCCGGTGATGGGAAGGACTCATTCTTCATGGCTGTCACATTGACACTAAGATGAATCTTTGTGCCAGGAATTAATGATAATGGATGGGTTGTTTTTTATATTTAATAAGACAAGGATGACATATATGATATAAAATTGCTCTATTTTAATTTTACCAGCTCGTTTTGTTGAAGCATCTACTGTCTCTCATACTTTTACTTTTCAGTATATCCACCTATCTTTCAACTCTATTCATTTCATAAACATCGCCTTCATTTTTTTTAAATGGTTTTCTATTATCGCCACCGTCCTAAATTAACTACTAGAGAGCTAGGGCATCAAATACAAAAGATTTATCCTATTCTCCTTAAAAAAGTAAGTCTTTTCCCCATAAAGATATGGCTATGACTAAATACCTGAGGTAAAAGCGTAAGATATATAACATGGGAAATGAGAGACTTCCTAAAATTGCTTTAAACTCAAGTTAAAAGCAACTATAATGCTGGTGTAAAGATACCATGTCTTGGATAAACCATTAGAGCATTGAAGAAAACCACACTTTGCAAAACATTGATAATATCAAAAATATTATTACTTCTAAGTGAGAAGTATCTTTTGGTAGTAAGTAGGTTACTGAAGAAAATTAATATAGCCAAGATTAAAATGAACTCTCATAAACTCTATAGCTAAACAAGACTTTGGTCTATTAGTAAAACTCCATGGACTGAAAGGGATGAAAAACAAATTCTCATGAACTCCATAGTTAAACAAGACTTTGCTTTATTAGTAAAACTCTATGTGCGGAAAGGGTTTGTCATATGTATGAGGCTTGAGAGTTGAGGATGAAAATCACTTTGTCATCATCATCATATATATATATTTTTATATAAGTTAGTTATAATTTAATATATGATAAATTAGGTAAAGACTTTTTAGTTATTTTTTTGAAATGTTTTAACTATAAATTCAAAATATTTTCCATATTTATGTTATTATACCTACCGCCGCAGGTATATAGTAATCGGTTGTTAGTCAACTGAACCTTTGACCTTCTATTAGTTGCCGCCACCAAAAAATTAAAATCTGTTTTCTAAAGTTAAACTTTAGAGCTTGCAAAAAAATATTTTAAATTTTAATAAAAATATTTGTATTTGCTATTTTGTAAACTTCTAATTGGCCAATCAAAAATGATGTCATTCTTGGAGTTTGGTATCTGGTTTTCACTTGACACATGGCAATGATGACATCAGCATTTAGTATGGGTCAATTAATCCACCTCCTCATTAATTAGGCAAGTGTTTTTATTTTAAAGTTTTTTTATAAAAGTCATTTAAAATTTAAATACTAAATTGGATATTATAAAAAAAAATAGTTTCTAAATTCTGAGAAAATAATTAGTTTATATTTTTGAGTAATTAATTTTTTTTGTTGTTCTACATAATATAATATTAAATATGAAAAATAATTTTAAAAGTTAAAGATTCAATAATAGTTTTTCATTATGGTTTTTAGTATTATAATGCTTATTTATTAATTTTTACATTTCATGAAGTAACATACTTCACCACATCCATAATGTATATTTCAAATTATGCAACATTTATTATTCTTCTACTAGTGCATAATATTTACCAAAAATAACTCATGGAATTATGACAGACTATGTAGACCTTGAGTCACTCTTGAGATTATAAAGGTCGGTGTAAGCCTTAAATGACTCTTGAGTTATGAATGGTCCACTACATTGCGTAAATTATATACATCTCAATCAATATATCACTTACTACTTTATTGTTGGGTGCATAATGCTTATAAAAAATAGTTCTCGTGACTATGAAGGGCTATGTATGCCTTAAATCGCTTACGAGGCTATGGATGGTAGTGTCTAGTGTTAGGTGTTTCATGTCTACCAAAAATTTCTCATAAGACTACGAAGGGATACTTAAAGCCTAAATCACTCATGGAGTTGTAAATGACCATGAATGATGTCCGATGCTAATTTACTTTACATTGTTTCTTACATAAGTGGCAGGTACTAAGCAACTGCGTTGCTTATTCCACTTGTTTCTTTTTATTTCCGTTGATTCTTTATTAAGGTTATTTTAATTTGTTGCATAATCCATTTTTTCTTTCTTTTGTTAACCAATATTGTATTTTTTTAACAATACAAAATGTTAAGAAATATTGTATTTTTTATTAAAATTATTATATATTTGTTTATTATTATATATGTATATATGTATATATTTTTTATTTATATTTAATATTAAGATGATTTTTTATATAATTATTTTATATAAATTTAAAATATAATTATATATATTTTAAAATATTGATGGAGTATTGTTGTCTATTTTTTATATATATTTTAGGAAAAATATATATTTTAAAAATATTAACTTACTTATTATTAATCTTGTAATTTTATTTATTTATTTATTTATTTTGTTTTAATTTTTAATTAATGATTTTTTTTGCCTACAAGGTAAATTTAATGGCCTCTAGACCATCCAAATCTAAAGCACCTAAATGGAGATATTTATATAAAAAACATATGAAAGGATCTATTGCAAAGAATATTATAAAAGAAGTGGGACATCAGTGACTCGAGCAAGAGATCATTTGCTTGGAAATGTAGGTGGACTTGGTTGAGGAGTCAAAGGATGTGAAAATATTACGTCGAAGGTGAGAGAGAGTTTAAGGGAAGAAGTTGAATCTCAGAAAAATAAATAAATGATAGCCATGCAACTAAAAAGAGGAAAGTGCAAGATGCATTCATGGGACAATAGGCTATTTATACCCCTTGAAGAAATTCCATGACATCACCAACATCATGTATGCGATATGGATCACAAAGAGAACATACACTACCAGATCTTGATGTAAGAGAACAAACGCTAAAACAAGCTTGGAATCCATTGGAGCAAAACGAGGCAGATGATTCAATCTATGATTTTTTCATTGGATGTAATTTTTCTTTTAATACTATTAGAAGTCATTTATTCCAAGACGTGATAAAGAAGGTATCAAAATTTGGTCCAACATATGATCCTCCTAGCTATAATACTCTTACGACCAAAGGAGTTGAGAGGAGCAAAGCTAGAATGGAAGAGAGGGTTAAGTATGTTAGGGATTCATGAGACTTTACTGGTTGCACTCTAGTGAGTGATGGTTGGACTGATCGACAATCTGGACCCCTTGTGAATACCCTTGTTCATTGTCCTCGAGGAGTGATTCATTTGTCCACCATTGATTGTATGAACAAAACAAAGAGTGTCGAATATTTATTCCGTATATATTAAGGGACACTATCTTGTCTATAGGGGAGGACAAAGTATTACAAGTTGTTACTAATAATGTATCCAATTGTGTTTGCATTGGCGAATTACTATTGAAACATTTTCGAAATATTTTTTGGACACCTTGTGCAACACATTGTATAGATTTGGCCTTCCATGACATCGGTAAGATACCTTGGGTCCATGAAGTTATAAATATAGCAAGAAAAATAATCAAGTTTATTCTTAATCATTGGTTGACGTTAAACATATTTAGAAATATTGCCACTCAAAATTTACTTAGATCGAGTGACACTAGATTTGCAATTCATTACATTGCATTGAAGAGGTTGGTAGAACATAAAAATGCATTGCCATCACTTGTTTTCAATCTAGAGTGGATAAATGGATAAACATTAACCCTGCAAAGGGTGAACATGGAAAAATGCTAGAGAATACTATGTTTAATCAATCATTTTGGCTATTGAAAGATATAATTATATCTATTTGTGAGACTATTGTAAAAGTATTGAGGATGGTTGATTTAGATGTTGCATGTATGGGATTTGTTTATGAATGCTTGGATAGAACAAAGGAGCACATAACAAATGCATGTGATAATGATAAATCACAATATCAACAAATATGGGACATTGTGGATAATAAGAGGATGATGTTGCATATGTCATTGCATGCAACAGGTGTTTTCTTAGCACCTAATTATTTTCATATACATAAATATGTTGGCATCATGGGTCGATTTTATAATTTTGTGGAGAGGATGTATCCTAACCCTGAGGTGTTAAAGAAAATCCGATTACAATCCCTGACATATATGAATGGAATTGGCCATTCTTTTACTACAACACGAGCTGTAGGATATATATATTGTGTAGATAACACATCTGTTGAGTGGTGGATGATACATGGTTATGAGACACCAGATTTGAAACAACTTACAATCAGAGTTTTGAGCCAAGTAAATTTTGTATTTTAAATTTAATTTCTGATGTACATTTTCACTTAAACATACTTGTGAATTGTTATTTTATGATAATTTTACTTAATTTACTTTCATGTATAAAAAAATAGGTTAGCAGTGCATGAACGTGCAAGATGATTTGGAGCCCACATCAGTTCATCCATATTAAGAAGAGAAACAAATTGGCATATTTCGCCAACGTTCATTGCAACTTAAACTTGTGAATGATATATTTAGAGGGGAAGACATCCAGCTCAACGAGAGTAAGAGAGGTTCCTCCTGCAAACATCATATGATGGATAATATTCTAAGAGTGTTGATGATGTGAGAACATATACACATGGCATGGATGATAAATATGATGGAGAAATGTTTAGAGATGAGGGCATTGGTAGTGATGAGGTTGAAGAATTTAGTGATGACAATGATGAATATGCATGTACAATTACATTCATAGAATGAGTCCATGAGTATGGACTTTTAACATAGGATTTAAAATTTATATCTTTGAACATTCATTCATTTGTTTTGTATTTTGAACTAGTAATTATCATGGTGACAAAATTAGGACGATGGAATCGTATATGTTGCATTGGTATATGATATGTTGTGTTTTAAATTTATAATATGTTTCATGTTTCTTTTAATGAATAATGGATGCTACATTAACATTTCAATGATTGATGTATATTTTTAAAGTTTTTAGAATTTGAAAAACACATCTTTTTAAATTTACAAGAAACCTACTTCTATATTTCATCTATACTAGATTTTTCTGTTGCGTATTTTTTTGTATCGAATCGAATTCATACTCAAATTATGCTAATATTCATTAAATGCCCATTTAGGGAAATGATTAAGGATTTGATGCAACGAAATGGGAAATCATTCAATATAAAATTGGATTTAGATAAACAAATATATGAATGGATCTATAATATTGAGGAGTAGCATAAGCCCAATTCAACATATCTGTGCAGTTCTATGTTCCAAACTCTAATCTCGGGTCTTTATGAAATGGCTAAGAGATTTAAAGGAAATGTCAGGTGGAGAAGAATGGAGCAGAAAGAGGAAAATTTGGACTCCTTCATCACTCTCTACAGATTCAGGTGAAGGACTCTCTACCCATGTACTGAATTCCTTGGAGTATATGGTGAAAAAAAACATGACAAAAAATGCTTAGAGGATGAGTGCCATGCATTTCGGGTGGAGGTTGAGAATTTACGCAACTGGATATCACCTCAATCCATAGACCTGGAGATCTCAGCAGAAGAATCATCTCTCATCCCACACATGGGACTTCCAGATCTCAATCAGTTGCCACTTGATGATGTAGAAGATCCTCTTGTCAATGCAGAAGAGGAACCTGAGAGGAATGAAGCACAAGAGCTAACAGATGGAAAAAACACCAAGAAATACCTACATGTTAAGTAGTTTACTATGAATTATTTATACATTTTGACTCTAGAACTTATTATAAACTCTATATTGAAGTAAATTGGCAAATTTAGTATAAACTCAAGCTTGTTTTTGTAAACCATAACAACCTTAGCATTATGTAGAGTACTACAGTAGTATGGTATCAAGTTGAAGTTATAACTTTAGAATCTTCATGTATATTCTGCAAATTTTTGTAGCCTTTTTAATGAAATCCTTTGCCATTTTTTGTGAAAAAAAACTATCTTACTTGAAGTCAATATACATGAGTTTCATTGTGTACATTTTCCACTCATGTGCCTTTAAGCAATGTTGCCTTCATCACATTTTCAGCTAGCCCATAGAATTTTTCCCCATTCAAATTTCTATGTTATAATCTTCTTTTTAAGCACATCTACAATATTCTCATCAATGTTACTTTTATCCAACAACATTCTACATTGTTCTGCCACTTTCCTTTTGAAATGGTACTTAATATCAATATGCTTCGTGCAATCATGAAACGCTAAATACTTCACAAAATGAATAGTGCATTGATCGTCACAATGCAAAGTGAAATTTTCATGCGTCACCTATAATTCATCCATCCACATATTCCTCTTCAATGATTAATAATTCCAGCACTGGTTGCAACCTATATTTCCAACTTAAAACTCCACTAACAAGAGTGAAAGTATATCATGTCGTATACTTTCCTCCATCTTTATTTCCACCAAACTAGACTCTACAAAACCTTTAATTTGTAAATTTGTTAATATGTAGAAAATAACAACATCTGAACTGCACCTTAAATATTTAAGTATCCACTTCACACTATTCACAATGAAACAACTAACAATCCCCACTGGTTGCAAAATATATGGTTTGGTACTCACCATGGTGAACATGATGATCTTTACTGCTAATGAATATGATACATGAGACATGTTTGTCTTCATGTTTTTGTGTTAGGACACTATTTGCAAGACAACTTGAAGTGTGCAGGAGGTGGGGTGCTAATTGGTTTTGCAGTTGCATATTGAAGCACTACAAAATATTTTCTATATATGATGTTTGACTTAACCAAATATTCCTACTTATTCCCACCTAGTGTATCTTCATCCCTATAATTTGATTTGATGCTACTAAATCCTTCATTTCAAATGTCCTAGCCAATTGATCCTTGAGATCAATGAGTATCTCCATGTTGAGGCTTGCAACTAGCATATCATCAACATACAACACCAAGATAATAAAATTTACATCATAAAACCTCTTATAATATGCACTATGGTCAACTTCACTTCTAATGAAATCTTAGCTCTTCATTAAGGTATCAAATTTTATGTACCACATCCTTGGAACTTGTTTCAATCCATGTAGATATTTCCTGAGTCTTCAAACCAAATTATATTTGTCTCTTTCTTTATATACCTCAAGTTTTTTTATCTAAATTTTCTTCTCGAGATCACCATGCAGGAAATACATTTTTACATCTAGTTGCTCCAACTCTAAATCTTGTGCTACTACAAGTACATGTAAATGTTTTATGGTGGTTAGATTCAAGACTAAAGATAATATTTCGTTAAAATATATACTTGACTTCTGCACACAACATATTTCCACCAAGTGGGCTTTATAACATTCTAGCAACCCATCTTTGTTCTTCTTTACTTTATACACCCGCTTATTCCCAATAACTTTTCTCCTTAGTGGGATATCCACAAGTTCCCACATTTCATTCTTGTATAGTGATTTCATTTCTTCATCCATAGCTTTCCTTCTTTCATATACATTCTTAGATTCTCTAGCTTCCTAAAATAAATTGTGCTCACCATCATTAGTTAAAAAAGCAAAAGAATACTGAAAATTAGGAGAATACCTTTCGAGATGTCTCTTAGGATGTGTATATATTCTTATTTGTGGTTGTTGAACTTGTTATTCTTCATGTTGATTAGAAGCTTCATTTTCATCTTCACTCATTTCTACTTAACGGGTACAATCCAAGTGTCTACTATACCTCCTTCATTTTAATGGATTTTTCATTAAAATCAACATCTTAACTAACAATTACCTTGTTGTAAGTAGGGTCCCATAGTTTATACCCCTTTATTATATTATCATAACTGAGAAAAACACATTTCCATAACTTTGGTTCAAGCTTGGAACTCTTTTCTTTAGGCACATGGGAAAATGCATCACAACCAAATATACACAAATGAGAATAACCAACTAGCTTACCACACCAAACCTCCTATGGAATTTGTCCATTGAAGGTAGTTTTAGGTGATCTGTTTATAAGATAAGAAGCTTTATTAGCACCTCTACTTAGAATTGGTTATCCAATCTAGATGTGTTGATCATGCTTCTTGAATGTTCCATGATTGTGCAATTCATCCACTTAGCCACACCATTTTCTTTTGGAGTATATGGAGCAGTCTTTTGGTGCTTGATTCCTTCCAGTGTACAAAATTTATCGAATTCCTAGGAGCAATACTCCACTCCATTACCTTATCTAAGGAATAAAACAAACTTATCCAAACTTTTATCTACGTGTTCCTTGAACGCCTTAAATTTCTCAAAGGCTTCTGACTTTTTTTTATAGAAAATACACCCACGCTCTTCTAGAATAATCATCTATAAAAGTTAGATAATATCTAGCACCGTTTATAGACATAGTGGGAACTGGTTCAAATATATCAAGATGAATAAGTTGCAAAATATTATAAATTTTACCATAGCTTGTATTAAACCGAACTCTCTTCTATTTACGAAAAAGTATAGTTATCTCATAAGTCTAAATTACAAGACTTAATTCCAAAAATAATACCTCAATCATGAATATTTTTCAAACCTTTTTCACTTATATGTCCAAGTCATTGATTTCACAACATCACTACATCGAGAACACTCCATGATTTTGGTGTTATTGCATGGTTTTCTACTGTGTTGCCACACAAATGATATGGTCCCATAAGATTATACTTTTGCGATCACTAGGGCTCCTTTGGTATTATTGCAACGATTGTCACCAAATGTAGTGCAGTACCCTAGTTTATCCATTATCTTGATTGAGATCAAGTTCTTCCATAGATTTGGTAGATTTTGTACATCACATAACTTCCTTTCTCTCCCATCATCTAGCTTAGTCCTAATATTCTCTCTTCTCCCAAATTACAAAGGATGATCATCACCCAAGTAAACCATCTCACCACTATAGGGTTTATATTTGAAAAACTAGTCTTGAGTCCAAAACATAGGCATATAAAATAGAAATATTATTATTGAGACAAAAATCAACACATTTCCTCATTTTTTTTGTTGCGATAGCCGCAACTGATGTTTGAACTAGATTTGGGTCCTTCTTTTCCTTCTTTAGATGCCAATAGTCCTTCCTCGAATGCCCTAGTTTCCCATAATTCCAACACTTCCCTTTTAGCTTGCATCATTTGGACTTATATTTGGACTATGATCTACCTTATTGAGCCCTTTTCCTATATTGACCTCTCATATATAGGGATTCATTGGTAAAGGGATCCATAGATTATTTTTGCCGCAACTCTTTCCCCAACAAAGCGACTGCCACATCATTAAATTTCAAAGTTCCCGATGATGAGTTGATAATGGTCGTCACTAAATGATCCCAGATATTTGGGAGGGAAAAAGAAGTAAAATCTTTGATTTGTCCTCATACTCCACCTTTGCACCAAATGAGACCAATATACTAATAAAGGTATTCAACTCATTAAGATGATTTGCCACAATTGAACCCTCCTTCATCCTTGGATGATAAAGTTGTTTTTCAAAAAAACTTATTTGTTGTTGATTTAGTGTCATACAACTTCCCATGTTTCTCCCAAAGGAATTACACAATCTTTTCTTTAGGAATAGTTAACAAGATAAAGTTTTCTACACAAAGATGAATTGTAGAAACTACCTTCATTTCCATCTTTGTCCACTCCTTATCTATCATGTTACTTGATTTTTTGCAACCCCTTTCAAGACTAGGGCTTGATAATTTTGAACTAACAAATCCTCCACCCTCATATACATAAGGAGAAATTTTCCATCAAAATATCAAGCTTGGACTTGGTTAAACCTCTTGTCGTTGTTGCAGCTCCCACTCACACAAAACCCTAAAATTGTGAGATTTTCAAGCTTTGATACTAGATGTTAGGAAAATATAAAAACAGAAGCAAACAATAATAATAATAATAATAATAATAGAACACAAGATTATAAATTTTTTCATGGAAAGCTTATTATGTGCAAGTAAAAGGAAAAGGAAATGAGAGGTTCGATTTTTTATTATTACTAGACAAAAATCTTACAATGCTTTCTTCACTTGCAATCCAATGCCAAGGGTCACTTCACTTTTATACAATACATATGAGGGTTTTGGAAGGAATTGAAATACACTAGAAAGGTATATAAATTTTCACCTCGAAGGTTTTGGCCCTACACCCCTGGGTAGAGGGGGCCGAGCCTTGCCCTCCAAAAACCCACCCAACGAAATATGAGTCATGTGAGTGCATAGTCATGAACCACTATATAGAAAAATGTCAAAGATTTGGATATTCACTTCACCTCCTAACAAATGTTGGCAAAATCTTGGCACTAATTAGTGGGTAAAAAAATGCATATTAGATAAAATGTAATATTGCATGCAACCAAGAGCTTAAAAAGAATGTAACTGATCTAAAAATCATAAACTATATATTTTATTTCTACATGAAAATAAAAACCATAAATAAATATAAATATTACACATGAATACTACATCCAAGTACAATGAATAATGTTCATATCCACATTCAAATGATTAAAATTAAAATTATTGTCATAATATATAACACTAATTACATACATATATAATTTTAATTCATTAGTCTTTTTTTAGTTGTAGAAAAGAAATGCTTTACCCCCTTAAGGTAAGGTATATATATGGCCATCATTTTCAATTAGAAAAACAAGAGAAAAGTGAAAAACATAAGAATGTGGAGTTATGGTAGCATTCTAACAACTTAGTTGCACATGTGTTTCATAGTTAATTGGGATATGTTAGTAACTATAAAACAAATTATTGAGATAGAATATAGAAAATCTTTTAAGCCACTACTATTCAAGTGTAAGTGGTTTGGAATCTTTAATAGACCCATCCAAGGATAGATGAATATAAACATCTCCTTTCAATTGACTCAACTAATATTTTTCCGAGTAAAAATATTTCATATATGTAGTCAAATCAGTGTAGTTAATTCTTTCACATTGATGTTTTAGAGGATAAAAGCTGGTTTTATATGCCATACATACCTAAAGGTAAACAAATGTTCAATAATATTGATGTTCCATGCACTAATGACGCATATGATGAATGGGACACAAATAATGATTTGATTTGAGGATGCATGTAACTTTTGAATTTTTAACTTAACTAATATTTAAGACTTAAAAACATTTTGTCTATTTTTTTTCTAAACATTTAGTCTAATTTTCCATGGTCATGTAATGAGTTATTGTCAATGAAACAAAATGTTGATTGGTATGTTATGCACATATTTGATTTAATTCAGATTTATAAATTATAATAGATATTAGTAATTACAATTCTTTATATTTTGTAGTGTGTTATGATCCAACTAACATGGATTGATAATTGCAATTATGTATTCATGCATGATGTTTGGTTATATTTATATTACGTTGATAATTGCAATTATGTATTCGTGCATGATGTTTGGTTATATTTATATTACGTTTGATTTGTATTTTTGTGAAATGGAAATTTTATGGTCAACTAAGCACTACAATATGAAGTCTTTGCAAATTGAATTTATTAATATGTTATTTTATATATCCATTACTCATAAATTAATGATAAGACTATATCGAGAAAGCTACTACAAATCAATATTAATAATATGATACAATCAAACAAATTGATATTTTGAAATCATGATAGTATAGAATTACCAAAAACTATATTGCAATCTCAAAGTAATTTGACCAATTATATCTTTACCAATTTGATAAGAATAATATTATGACAAATTATTAGAAAAAATGATCAGCATTAAGTCATGTCAAAATTTAATAAACATAAGTTAAAACAAATTCAATTATATGAGGATTAATTGTGGGGGGAGGATGGATCTGTAGAACCCTAACTAGCATATTTTGAAAATTGTATTGTTGTCAGAGGAGGTGAAGATAATAGAGGGAAGTATGGAGAGTTTAGAATCACTAGTAGATTATATCGAGGACTCGCTGTTGGAGGTAGAAATTTTTGGGAGTGTGGCCAAATATTAGCAGCACGTGGAAGTGGGTGAGGGACATGTGAAGGAGGAAAACCTTGGGAGTCCAGATTAGATGGAAGTGGGATTTTGTTGATCATCCTTAACACCTTTTGATTTCCAGACTTCGGGATTAGAGCTTTCCTTTAGTGTTAGACTAGTTAAAGGTTCTCAAAGAAACTCTTGTTCGAGCCCTAACCTTTCCCTCTCCAATGATGGTTCTGAGATATTAGTGCATAAGGAATCCCTTGCCCTGAATTTTACAAGCCCATTAGGAGTAGAAGGGATATCCTCGTGTGATACTTCAACTTCAGAGGTTCAACAGGGAGGTATATGATTTGTTGGGTTGAAATTGAGGTAGGAGGATTTGTGTGAAGTTGGATTAGTGATAGCAATGGCAAGAAAAAAGAGAAAGAGGAAGCAAGTTATGAAATCTAGAGGGAATGGTATAACACTTGTTGTTGGAAAAGAAGTTCAAGTGGAGAAGATAGGGTTACTACAAGGAAAAACTATCGTGGATTAATCTTAGGGCCCAAGATGAGCTCTGAAACCTAAGCCTATGGATACAAAAGAACTGGTATCCCATATTCAATTATGGCCCTATCTTTCACTTGCTTGAGAAAGGATGGATTGGATTTTTTTTATCAAAGGAGGATGCCTCTAAACTATTTAAAGGTAAGTGGTGTTTTCAGTGCTTTTGCACTCCAACAGGTGAAAAATGGGGTTCTACCAGCTTAGAGACGCCAAGGTAGAAGGCACACAAGAGAGTGTCTCTTACGACACTGGTGTGTGGAACTAGAGTGGTAAAATCCTATAAAACTAGTAAAAGAGAGACTAAATTATGCAAACAAATATATAACCCAAAGTTCAATTCCTATGAGCATTAAAGTATAAGAGATTAAACATAAATGCTTCGAGGTAAATCCACTCAATAATAGTAAACAATGAGCAGTTACTGTAAATGGTAAATGTAATTATTAAACACTAAAATTCAAGCACCGCAAGTCTAAAGCACATTCACGCAACATATATTAAAGAATAAATGAATTTCCTTTGTATTATTTGAAAAAATAGGGTTTTAACTTTTTCTTCACATATATTTAAATTTTGATTATATTTGTTTAGTGATAATACAGTTTCAGTTAATGTTTCATTAAATCGACAGCATATTGATCTCATTTTGAAGCAAAGTCAAGTTTTGCTTCTATGATTTTTACTTCATCTTTCCTACATGATCTTCTCATGATTAATACCAAGGGTTCAATGTTTTTTTTATCATGCTAGGCAAAGTATAAGTGATCAAATTCATTTTTATTTTTTGTAATGTTTAAATTAATAATGTTAATTCATTATATACCTAAACATTAACTTTAAAACTATGCCTAAATAATTATTCAAACCTACACCTGAATTTTATCCTAACTATAATGGTGCTCATGCAAAACGAAACTACCAATATGACATTTGTCTTCTACCCTAGCTTGGATCGAAACTATGAATCATTCTACCATTAAGATATGTTTGACACTTGTTTATTATGGTACAACCATTATCATTGTGTCAATTCATTGTATCAATGAGATTTCAAATGTCATCTCCATTTATAATCCCTATACAAAATCATAATTTCGTTGCCTGCATCATCATTAGCTTCGATTTATCAAACCCTATGATGAAACTTGTATTGTTTTGGTTACGCTAGTGGTCAAAATTGGGGTTTTTACATAGGGATAGCTTAATCTGGTTTTTGTTCCTCTTTCACAATGATGATCACGCACAAATTTACCCTGTTTACCAGCTGAGCATTGAAATAATGGCTCCCCTGTGTAGATTCAAGCCAACCAAGAGTGAATTACTGGAGATTGAACTTGAATCGGATCAAATGATTGAGAAAATTGATTGGGGTGAATTCTTTAGAAGTTTTAGTGGGAATCATGCAGAAGTGACCCGATAGTTTTCTCTGTTGCTTAGAGAAAACGTTGCCCAAATTGGGAACCTGAGTTTAGTGATTTCTGAAGACTTAAGAGCTCAAGCTGCGTAACTACCACAAAATGGTGAAAGGCGGTTTAAGAAGAAGGAAATTAATAGAGAAAATGGAAACATTTTTTGCTTCCTCTACCAAAGATTTTGATGATTAGCATGGATATCCTACGAATTTCCTTAAGCCTAACTGGAGGCCTCTTCTACAGGTCATTATAACATACATCACATGCGATGGTAGGTTTTCTTCTGTACAATTTTAAACTATTAAGAAAGAAGTAATGTAAATTTAATCTAGAACCCTTGAATGCCTTATGCAATACAAACACAGTAGGAGATTAGGACCGAAGCTTATTCCACCGTGGTTTACTCAAAATCTTGGTACAATACCAATTGTCTACGATTGGTAAGAGTTTGGACCAATTTTTGCTTGAAAATAATTTTGGGCAGACTTAGTTTTGGCCCTCTCCTATCCCTAGGATTCGACAGAAAAAAAGACGAACTTCTGAGAAGGAACCCTCTAAGTTAGAATCTAAGTTAGATAATAAAAAAAGAGGCAATTGCTAGTAACCCTATCACAACGCAAGATTTAGGGTACCATTTGATAGAGAATAACACTGTTGAAATGCATGTTAATCCATCAATTCCAATGCAAACTTGTGATATTCCTATACAAAAATTCAAAGAGTTAGTAAGTGATAGAAACAAAGACTCTGTTGATCAAGATCAGAGAGGAATTTTCAGTGCTAAACCCTCGGCGTTTCTCCTCTGCCTCGAGCTGCTCATTGGCTGTGGGTTGTAGGACGGAGCTGAGCAGAGGGACGGGCCCATCGTGGGCACCTAGAACCCTGGATGGATACGCTGCTCTCTATTCAATTGGGTATTCGTGGTTGTCCTCATGCCTCTTGTGCTGAGTGACCAGATTGGATTACTGGAGGGGCAATCCGACGGGTTCACCCCCGGATCTGCGATCTGAGGCCTTCAACTGGCTAATCGACTATCAGACTAAGAGATTGGGGAAAAGGTCCCCGCCGAAGTTTGTCAAGCGTATTGAAGATGTACCAGAGGTTTCCCTCCCTCCAAAAGAAACCATGAGGGTCTCTCTATCCCTGGCAGATCGAGCTCTGATCGGGAAATTCATGGGGATCTGGCCCTTGCCAAAAACTACAGATAGTTGGGTCCAAAGAAACTGGAGCCCTCTAATATCTAAAAAAGTTGCATATTACTCCATCGGAAGGAGCTACTTTCTGTTCGATTTCGAGTCCAAGGAAGACAAAGATCTAATTTTTAGAAATGGGCCCTACTTCATGGGGCCGCAGGGCCTATATCTTAACGGGTGGACCCCAGACTTCGATCCTGAGGCCAACACTCCCAAAGGAGTGCTAGTTTGGGTCAGACTTCCAAATCTCCCCATGCACTGCTGGAACCCTAAATCTCTCAAGGCTACAGGGTCCATCTTGAGAAAATACATAGACATGGCTAGCCCGAAGGACCAAGACGTCTACGCACGCATATGCGTTGAGGTGGATCTTGAAGCAGGATTGCCATAGGCTATAAAACTTACTATGGAGAACTGGTCCCATTTCGAAAAGCTGGACTACAGACAACTCCCTTTCAAGTGCAGAGGCTGCCAAGAATACAGGCACTTCATCCGTAACTGCCCCAAAAAGCCAGAAATCCAGCAGGACAAAGCGGAGGGATGGCAAAGGGTAAACAGAGCTAAATCTAAATTCCAAGACGGTGTGGCCAATAAAGAAGCCATAGTCATCTCTCTTGAAGGATCTCTGGAAACATCCAAGACTAAAGAAATCAATGATCTAAGGAATGAAACTAATGATGTTGAAGAGAAATATGGTAATGAAGTTAGTAAGGAGCCAGAAGTAGCCTTATCAGACCAGCAAGGGAAAGACCATGATGAAGGTACACCAATGACCAAAGAAGGAGAAAGCATGGAGAAGTCGGAGGAATAAACTAAATCAGAAGAAGAAGAAGAGGAATAAGGGGAAATAGAATTGACTACCCCAAGAAAAACTAAAACCAAAGGAAGGAAATCCAAAAAAGAAGTAAGGGAACAGGCGACCTATAAGGATAAGTTGCAAGGATCCCAGCTAACCCTGGAAAAACTGCTGAAGAACACAAGAAATACCCGCCAGCAAGGGCATGCCCAGAAAGGGATGCCTACGGCCTCCAAAAGTAAGTAATGAAGGTCCTCTCCTAGAACTACAGGGGTCTCGATAGCAAAAGCAAGGAAGAATCTATGCTAGATTTAATCTCTCTTCACCAACCGGACATCTTTCTGATCCAAGAGACCAAGATGGAGGAAGCTGCATTTCTCCATGTAAGTTAGAAATTTTGGAAAAAAGAGGTAAAGCTGCTATTAGTTCAAGGGGCGCATCCTGAGGCATTGGAACTCTCTAGGATGACAAGAAATTCGAGGCTGTGGCCATCAAGTATAGCCCTCATTGGATCCTCACCTTGCTGAGGCATATAGACACAAACATCCTGGTAAGAATTTTCAACCTTTATGCACCCAACTCATATGCTGAAAAAAGAAGTTGTTGGAACCTTCTCCAGGAGGAAAGAAGCAATTTCCAAGGTAATGTAATAATTGTTGGAGATCTCAATGTCACTCTCAGCCAAGATGAAAAAAGAGGGGGCTTCCCAGTTAGAGTCCCCATAAGGGAAATTGTTGATGAGACCATGTTAGAATGGGATCTCGTGGATATTAAACCTTCTTCAGGAAAGTTTACTTGGAATAATAAACGGACCGGGCTGGGGCACATTGCTGCCAAGCTAGATTGCTTCCTGGTCCAGGACTCCTTCCTCCTCCTTGGCCTAAATCTTTCTTCCAAAATTTTACCGTTTGGAGGATTGGACCATAAGCGTGTCCTCCTTGAGATGGAGAAGGATAAGAATTTGGGCCCCATACCTTTCAAATTTAATCCTTTGTGGGCCAGTCATCCCAAATTTCTAAAGATTGTTGTAGATGCTTGGTCTCCCCCAGTTACTGGATCCCCTTTCCTCATTTGGGAGAAGAAATTAAGGCGGCTCAAGAAAGTTCTAAAAGGATGGGCTAAGTCAATCCCATCTCCCAATCTCAAAAAAGTTCAAGCTGCCCTTGCGTTGGAGACCCATCAGGTCAGCATGGAGGATAGAATTGTGGACAACTCAGATATTCAAACTAAGATCAAGCTGCAGTCAGATCTCCATGCTGCTTGCAGACACGAATCTGAATGGTGGAGGCAAAAAGATCACTGCAAGTGGCTGAAAGAAGGTGACAGAAATACTGGCTTCTTCCACAAATAGGCGGAGGCAAGAAAAAATTTCAACTTCGTGCATGAGATCCAGGCTCACGATAGGTTAATTATCAATTTTTTAGAAATCAAAGAGAAAGCGACCAGACATTTCAGAGATCTTTTCACGGCCCAGCTTGTCATTGAAGATGTCGATCTACTACATCTAATTCCCAGTGCTATTAATTACAATGATAATGATTCCCTAAAGCAATCGATCACGATGGAGGAAATCAAGCTGGCCGTTGACAGTATGGAGGAGGATAGAGCTCCTGGTCCCGATGGATACAACGTTAATTTTATTAAAATATGCTGGGATATTATTAAAAATGATCTATCCAAAATGATCAAGAAATCCCAAACCTGTAGCAAAATTGGGGGCAACACAAACTCTGCTTTCCTGGCTCTGATACCCAAAGAGAAGGAAGCTAAATCTTTCTATAGGTTTCGGCCTATATCCTTGTGTAATATAGGATATAAAATCATCACAAAGATCATGGCAAGTAGATTAAAATATATTCTCCCTCACCTTATCCTGGAAAATCAAGGCGATTTTGTGAAAGGCCGGAAGATCTGGGACAATATTATATTAGTTCAAGAGGCCATCCACTCTAGTATGAAGAATGGAGACAAAGGAATGGTGGTGAAACTCTACCTGGAAAATGCCTTCGATAGAGTCATCCATCCATTTCTCTTTTAGGTAATGAGGAGATTCGGATTCGCTCCAGAATTTATCTCATGGATCAAGGCTTATATCAGCCAGCCCTGGATAGCTCCGCTAGTCAATGGAAGAGTTGCTCCCTTCTTCCAAGCCACCAAAGGTCTGAGGCAAGGATGCCCACTATCCCCACTACTGTACGCCATCCAGGCTTCAGTTCTAAGTTTTCAACTGGAATTTTCCAGGAAAGATCAGGAGCTTTCAGGAATTAGGATGGCAAGAGGCACTAAAGACATCAATCACGCGCAATTCGCGGATGATACTATCTTACTTAGAGGAGACAGTCAGATCATTGCTCGCCGGTTCAAGAATGAAATGAACCGTTACTGCCAAGCCTCCGGTAGCAAAATCAACTTCAGGAAAATCCAGATCTATGGCTGGAACATAAACCCAAGGGAAATGCTAGATATTACCGGGGTTCTTAACATGGATGGAGCAGTCAACTGGGATTCCTTCAACTATCTTGGGGTGCCTATTTTCAAATCCAAAACTAAGACCTCATCCTGGTTCCCTATTGTGGAAAAATTCAAAAGAAAAATCATGGGATGGGAGGCGGTCTGGCTCAACCTGGCTAGGAAGGTAGTGCTCATCAAAGTTGTC
>LPNX010084367.1:0-74076 GCA_001517045.1 Pseudotsuga menziesii | reverse complement strand
GGGGGGGGGGGGGGGGGGGGGGGGGGGAATTCACCTTGGTAAGCTGGAAAACTATAAAACAGCCCTGGTCAGAGGGTGGTCTTCACATAAGAGACTTAAAAATTCAAAATTTTGCTATCGGAGCCAAGCTGCTTTGGAATATGTTGATTCCCAACCCGTCCTGGAGCAACTGTGTACTAACATGCAAATACTTCCACGGCCCAAGACTTAGATGTATCGATGTAGAGCCTACGATTAAGAATGGATCCTCCATATGAAAATTTGTAAGAAGGTGATGCAATTCTTCATATTTGAGTTGCACTGGATCCCTGGCAATGGGAAACTGATAAGAATTTGGAAAGACGTGATCCAGGGACAGACCTCTCCTAAGCTCCCTCGTTTGCGAAATTGGATGACAGCGCTGGGTATTAATATGTTATGGGACATTTTTGAATGGGAGAATGATGAATCAGCGCGATGGGTAGGCTGGACACTGCTAGATTGCCCTGCTGACTTAAAAAATGAAAAAAACCTGCTTTTATCTCATTTATCAGGGCTGGCTTCATTGAATAAGACCACGAAGGACAAGCGTGGCTGGGGAAGGATCTCAGGAAGATACTCAGGGGTAGAAGGATATCAGAGATTTTCTGCCAACTATAATGTGCCCAAAAATCCTGAAATCTGGAATTATTTATGGAATTGCAGGACAGTGCCAAAAATTGAGATGTTTACTTGGTCTCTGATGCATGGGAGAGTACTTACTGGTGAGAACCTGGAGAAAAGGGGGATTGCAGGCCCATTTCGCTGCCCTCTCTGTGCCGTAGATGCCGAAAATATCAATCATCTTTTTTTAAAGTGCCCTTATGCTATCTCTATCTAGATGGAGGTGCTGAAGCGTTGGGGAGATGGAATGCAATTACCGGATCACATCTAGGACTGCTTTCTCAATTGGGATAAACTCTATCAAGGAGAGCTGAGAAAAAAAAATGGAGTGAAAGCATGCTGGATGAAACTCCCGAAAATAATTTGCTGGTGTATTTGGAATGAAAGAAACCATAGAATATTTCAAGACAAGTTTCATCCAACATGGAAGATTGCTGCTAAAGCAAATGCTTTACTCGGGGAGGTGGTCAGTATCTCCAAGATTCCAAATAATAAAGAAAAGCTGACTGATACTGAAAATAATTGGATGCAAAGCCTCAATATCATGGATGCAAATTCTATGAATTCTAAAAATTCATAGGATTGGGAGATCAGGATGGATAAGTCCCAATTCAAGAATTGGCTAAGAGAAAGGAAAACTTTCAAACTGTTTTTCGATGGAGCCTCCAAAGGGAATCATGGACAAGCGGGAGGAGGAGGAATTATTCTGGATCTGGGAGGGAAAGTCAAGATAGAATACTACTGGAACATTGGATACAAATCCAATAATATGGACGAGGCTTATGGGCTTTGGCAAGGTCTCAAGCAGCTGAAGAAGAAAGAAGTGGAAGAGGTAATGGTTTTTGGTGATTCTAGGTTTATTATCCAAGTGCTTAACGTGGGAAGAAAGGGTAAAAATAAATGAATAGCAAGGTTGATTAAGAGGATTAGATCCATGTCCAAAATGTTTAGGAAGATCAACTTCCTTCATATTCTTAGGGAGCTTAATGTAAAGGTGGATCTTGCAGCCAATAAATCTATTGCTGTAGGACTCAATGATCTTATTGTTAACTCGGATGTAAGCATTGAAATTCCGCCTTAGTACTTGGTAGGTTGACCATCTGGAGGTGTAGTGATAAGGTAGCTTGATGTAATGAGTTCTCTTTTCAACACTTTTTTGTTGGCTCTTTCAATATAACATAACTGCTCCTGTTAAAAAAAAAGAAACAAAGACTCTGTTCATTACATTGAAGGTAAATTTAAGCAAAAGGAGTCAGCTTCCATAAGCACACGGCGTTTCACTCATAGTATTGCTATGGTTTCCATTTAGGTCATGATACAACAACATGAAGAGTAGCCTTTGATAGAGGTTGTAAGCGACGATGATGATTTGTCCCCAATTCATGAAATCTCCCATGATAGTGATGAACAGAGTATGAAGCTTAAAAAACCCATGTTGTCCTTTGCAAGACCCTCTCCTTGAAAGTCTGAGAAAAAACCTTCATGTACTGACGACTCTTCTCCTGCTAGAAGCAAAAAAAACCTCCAACATACTCTTAAACAAATATTGGAGGATAGAATTTCTTAGTTGGAAACAAAATTGAGGGAGTTTCATTCTAATACATTCAGTAAAGAGGAAGACATTAAGACTCTTAAGAGTGAATTGTTGTAGTGGGTGAATTGATGGCATGATTTGAAACTCAAAAAAGACAAATACAAGGCCATTAAAAAAGCATTGGCCTCTGCAAATGAATGATTGCTGAAGCAGGGAGAACAACAGAAGATTAAAATTGTGAAACTAAGGCTAGATTATCTGAGGCACAACGAGCTGCCAAATTGCACATCACAACTTAAACTTGTTTTGTTTCAGTTTACATTTGACAAATTTTTTATTCTTAACAGATAAATGAATGATTTAATTAGCATACCTACAGAATCAAAGATTATGTAGGCATGCTTAAAATTCATTTGTTTGTTGTTTCATTTATTAAATACAAGTTTAATTGAATATTTAATGATCTGTTAAATTATTATTACAGGTGCCTTATACAAATTTCATGGATGTGTTTTGTTTCATTGATGTTATTGGACTTGTGGAGGTTTCAATTACCAACTGATAAACCGATTACCTCTTCTGATGCTCTCACTGCCAGGTGCCTTTTATTTTGGGGAATAGTTTAAACTATTCATGATGCTTCATTATCTCATTAACAGAATGATCATGTATTTGTTTTAATTTGACAACTGTTACAACTAAATAGTTTATTTTGGGAAAATATATCCATAGAACTCTCGAAACAGTTGATTTGTTTTTGTATATAAGTCACAAGAGTGACTTGAGATAGGGGATTCGATAGAGAGAAGAAGTTGTTATATAGAGTTGTATTTTTTTTCAAATTTCTAGAGCTAATTCCTATGTGATGTGAACATTGGTGTCGACATACATTTTGGTGATGTTTGAAGAAGACTGGTAACATTATAGTTTATGTTTTCTTTGATACAGTTATATATGTATATGAATAACAACTCTCTTTTACAATTTATTTTCATATCTTGATTTACATACGCATTGTATTGTGATGTATTGATCATATTTTCACTCTCGAATACACCATGTTTAAATCTCTGATTATGTGATGTTTCTAGTTATTATTAGATCATTTTCATTATTTAATATAACTTTTATATCGTTATTTATATAATTACTCTTCTTATTATTTGTTTGTATAGATGTTTTGGATCAATGATTTTTATAATGTTTCAAATATTGGACATAGTAGAGCTTGTTGTATTGCGATAGTTCTTATGTTATAGGCAGTAATAATTTCTTATTATTTCTTATTTCATATTACTGTAATTTAATTTTATTGTAATTGTGATATATTTAAAGAGATTTGTCTTAGTATATATATTATATTTTCCAAATCATAACTTACAGTACAACAAGAAATAGTAAATAGTATAAAACTGCTCTTAGCCAAGATAGGGTAGATCAACAAGATAGATTAGTATAGCTTATAGATAAATATCTAGTTTTAATTTAATAGTTGTTAAATAGGTAGTTTTCATTAGAATTTAAATAGTTTTTTAAAACACTTTTTTTTAAAACTTAAACAACAAGACTCTCCTTAAGAGAGTAAAACTTAGATGGTAGCAGGACCATAACCTACAATAATTAGCTATACCAAACACACAGGGGGTTGTATTAAGCGCCTTGTGTGGGTTAGTTCTCCGTAGTTGGCCATAGTTAGAAAATCCAGCCAACAAGACCTAAACAGCTGGAATGTTCTCATCATCCTCGATCGTTTGCATGTATGTTCATAGGATAGGGAACTATTGATAGTTCTAGGTAGCATGACCAGTGATGTCACACAATGCACAAGGAGGTGGCGTTTGATTTGAAGTAGCAGAAGGTGTACTCATGGCCTTGTTATGATTGGTATTGGAAGGGTTTCCCCCTACCTTTTTCTTGGGAGGAGGTAAGGGGGTGCTAGGGTTTGGATGAGGGGAAGCCTAAGGGGCTACCAGAACTAAGGGTATGTTGGCAGGTGGGCAGTTAGTAGTGGTAAAAGGTTGAGCTAGTGTCAAAATGACCTGTGGGGTCGGAGGAGGGTTGAGAGGTGTAAGGTACCAAAATGGAATGCCCAAAGTTAGATACGACAAGTTAAGGGTTTCCATAATAGGTGTGCTCACAATTCATGAGGGCAGAAGAGAAAATGTATACGCTAAATAGGTATGGCTCCCCGTTGGCTATTGGGTAGTGGAATCGGGGTGTGGTATGGCATCGGTTACAGTTGTTGTTGTGGCTGGGGTGGTTGTTGGGTCAATGGTATATCAGATGAGAGGGTGCAAAGGTATGATATCTGGGCCACTATCGAAGGTGGTGTCAATGCCGAAAAAGTGGAAGTCATAGGGGATTCCTAAAAGACACCTGGGGTGACGATAGTTAGGGAAGAAATGAATGCATTGTTGATGGTGTTATCCACCATAGGGAGTATGTTTCCTAGGGTGGAAGTCCTCTTAGGCTTGCAGTATGTTAGTTGGTCAATTTTGACTATCTTTCTATTGTGAGGAAACATCATGGTCTGAAAAACAGTCGAGGCAATTGCTTTCATAGTGTACATGTAACTATGCCCCAAGAGGAGATTGTAATCAAGTTGATCCTTGACCACTTCGATGTCTATGAGGACAATCTTACTATCCAACTTGACTAGTAAGTTTGGAAGGAGTCCTTGAGGTTGGGACTCATGCCCATCGTAAGCATGCAAGGAAGTCAAGGACGGCTCTAACTTGGGTGACCCTAGATTTTTCCAGAAAAATTTAAAAATGATACATGTGGATGCACCCTCATCGACGATGCAACTATGAATGACAAGGTTCCAGATGGTAACGGGTATTTAGAAATCCATTGATGATGGAATCTGTGGCTTAGATTGATCAACGTCAAAGATCATCAACCATACATCAGTTGGGTCGACGATGGTGCCTAATGCAGAAAATAATGATTTGCATTGTATCAGACAATTCTTAAGGCTTCCAAAGTGGACATGGCTCTAGGGGACCGAGCCAAGTCGTCAATGATACTATAGTTGGGTGTGGCCCGAGCATTGGCATTGGTTGTGAAGTGTTGTAATGGAAACTTTAGCGCCTTAGGGTTTGCATCCATAGGGGGTCAAGGTAACTGCAAGGATGGGTCGACAGGGGGTGATTCACTAGACTGGCTGGTAGAGGCGGTCTCAATGGCCAAATTGTATTGGTTTTGCTTGGTTTGTAGTTTGATCTCCATATATAGTGTAAATAAATGTTGGACTCCAAAGTCAATGGGTTGACTTGAATATGCGGCATATTGTGTTATTGGTTGGGTTGCGACTGCCCTTGAGTAGGAAAAGGGTTTTGCAACACCATAGGAGACTAGGATAGTTGAGGTGGAGGAGGTTGCACCTGATGGGTGGGGGTGGTATCACGATGGTTAACCTTGTCCTAAAGTTGGTAGGCCCTGGATAAGTTAGGATAATGGTGAGTGTAGTGTATGTAAATGTTGTAGAAGAAACAAGGGTGGTTGATTCACAACCGTGTGTTCTTTCCTAGTCATGCAGGATGATCAGGGTCTTGATTCCCGGGATTGGAACCATTGTTACTTGGGGGATTAGGAGGTGGTACCCGCCCTCCTTGGCATTGTTTATTTTTGTTATTCTTCTCGCATCTTCCATTTTTTTGGGCTTGTTGGTTGTTAGGGGTGGGTTTGTTTGGTGATTGGTTTTGTTGAGCATACACTTGTCGTTGTGGTGCAGGGGGAGCTTGAGGGGGTTTTGATGTAGTGGTAGTTGAAGGGAGGTTTGGGTAAGGATAGTAAGGATTGGCTTCTGAGGGTGGAGCATACCCTTGAGGGGGGTTCCCATAGGTAGGGTGAGTCATGGGATTGAGAAGACGAGGCTGAGGGGACATGAGAATATGTCACTCTAGAATTGGAGGTTGTTCGAGAAAGATCAGGGCAATAACCTCGGATAGGGAAAGGCCCCATTATCTATGGGGCAGCGCTAGATGGATTTCCATACGTAGGAGTCACCATGGGAGGGATGTGAGCATAAGGTTGAAGTATGGATGTGACCAAACCAATAACACCATCAACATGTGACGCCCCCGGTGGATCCTTTCCGGTGGAATCCCCGTGAGGTGCATCTGACAAAATGGTGTCCAAGTAACTTGAATGGGCATATATCAAGTCGAACTATTGGTGTCTGAGGATATCCTCTTCTTTCATCTATGGGTTTTCAAGGAAAATATCCTTAGCGGTGGCAGGGATCATATATTTTAGAAACCAGTCGAGGAAGATCATATCGTCTAGATTGATTTTGCATAAACTATGTCGTCTACACCATTCATGGATATGGTTCGTGATATGGGTAAGGATATTTTGGCAACAATATATGCTCGGTGGGTGGGTTACCATTGTTATGGTTTCCCGTAGGCGAGTTCCCAATGTGAGGGTTCCCAGTAGGTGGGTTCCCAATTGGAGGGTTCCTAGTAGGTGGTTTCCCAATGTGTGGGGTTCCTATAGGTAAAGGTACGCTACCGAAGGAGGGGACGCGACCAACTGGGGTTGTGTGGGGGTGAGGGATCTGAGTGGTAGTGATCAGTCTCAAACGTGACTCTATCGAAAAAGGAAATCAAAGAAAGGGAATGATGTCAACTAGTGGTGCAATGAAATCGATATAACGAACCGAACTATGATTACTTCCCATGAAGCCTACGAGATTACCTCAATGGAGAAATGATGGAAAGTGATGTAAGTGCAAAAGGGGGTTATGAAAAGGATAAAAAATCCAACCGCAACAGTGTGTGCAGAAGGAGAGCTCTCAACAAAAGCAACAATCATGATAACAATACACTCTAAAACACTACTGCAATCCTATGTTAGAACATGCGAGTCACAAAAATTGGACAGAATGCCAACAAGCAGTCACCACCTAGAAACAAAAAGACTCACTAACCTATGAGGTATAAGCTCATGAAAACACCTAACTAAACACTTGGAAGTCCTTGCAAACTGTATCCTTTGCAGGGTGATGAAATCCACAATCAGACAATATGACCTGGAAGACCGATATGGTTAAGGGATATCCCCCTATCAAGATGGATCCTGGGTAAAAGAGCCCTAAAATAATGGTTAATCCAAAGAGCCCTTCACAACATGTTCAAAGAGGTTAATCCAACGCTTCAATCCTTGAGTCGTTGCACCCTTGGTAATGTGGCCTAGAAATGCAACGAGGACTATGAGTAGGTGTCCTTCCAAATTGAGTGGAGTGAAACATTCCACCTAGCCTTCTGGAACCAGTCTCACAAATTCCCCTCCTAAGGGAGAGGCCCTCCAACAAATTGGTTGTAACCATGCCAAAAAACCTTAGGGGATTTTGGTACCCTAAGACTCAACAATTGTGTCTCATATTTGAATGGAAAAGGGGGATTATTTGGATTCCTACCCCTAGTACCCTACCTAGATACAAGATTGTTTTTGGTCCCCAAGTGGGGTTAAATGTGTGTTAAATTAAGTAAATTTTTAGGCTCACCTTGATTTTAGGGGATCTTTGGGTGCACAAGTGGCATGAACAATCCCGGTGTATGCCAAAAATAAAAGATGTTAAAAATAAACATTGAAATGAACAACTAGAACTGAAACTAAACTGTAATAACCAGATAACTATTTTACAAAGAACACCAAGCAACAACTACTCATCAATGGAATGCTCATCAACTGCTAAATTCAACCAGGAAGTCAAACCATGCAAAAATAGTCATCCAAAACAATGCAAACAACCAAAAAATGAGACTAAAAGTTGTCACAGCTAGAAATAAAAAAATCAAACTAAACAGGTCAGGGGTCTGAACAGAGGGTTCATAGGTCTATAAGTCAGTTTCAGGGTGCTTTTGTTTGAGGAACATAAGCGTTTTAGGGCGCACCTTGTGCAAAAACATAAGTGACATGAAACAAATGAAAACTGGGATAGGGAGCTCTTATCGAGGGATTGCGAGCACTATTGGGAACACTCAATAGGATAAAAGGAGCACTCTGGGATGCCCTTAAGGGGCAGAAAGGTGCGCTCCAGACTAGGATAGGAGAAAATTAAAAAAAAACAACTCAAGCAAGGGCTAAGCGGGGGGTCTGAGGGATGGGGTAGGCTAGTTTTATAGGCCAGAGGTCTTCTAGGAGGCTAGAAGAGCTAAAAAACACTCAAACTAATAGATATAATCAAGAAAAAAATTATAATAAAACACAGTCAAACAAATGGTAAAAATAACCAAGGATCCTTGAGGATCTCCCCAGTATTGTTGCCAATTTTGTTGTCAGTGCTTTCACACTCCAACAGGTGAAAAAATGGTTTCTACCAACTTATATAAGCCAAGGTAGAATTCATAAAAGAGAGCGTCTCTTGCAGCACTGGTGTATGTAACTAGTGTGGTAAAATCCAGTAAAACTTGTAAAAGAGAGACTAAACTATGCAAACAGAGATATAACTGAAAGTTCAATGCCTATAAGCATGAAATTCAAAGTGATTAAACATAAATGTTTCGTCATAAATCCACACAATACTGGTAAACAATGAGTAGAACAGTAAATGATAATTGAAAATGTTAAACAGTAAGAGTAAAATCCAAGCACAATAAGTCTAAATCACAATCACACAACACATATTAGAGAATAAATGGATTTACTTTGTATTATTTGAAAAAATAGGGTTTTACTTTCGGTTTCAAGTTGCCTTGAAAAATAATGGGCCCTTGCAGCAGCTGCGCAATGGGATATGCTCCCGGTATTCGACTGCTATTAGTTCTCCACCTCAAGACTCACTAGGTGTCAATCTCATTAGGGGTTCAAGCTCAAATGGTGGCTAGGGTTTATGGAGTAAAACGGCCAGAGTGTCAGTAAGGGGAAAGGAACTTGTGAAATGGGGGCCTCCACCCCTCTTTTTATGGAAAATTTCACTGGTGGTAAGTTTTCCCTTGGTTTTGGAAAACCATGGTATTGGCATTAGGTATTTGTGGATTTCCCTCTCCTTTTGGATTTTGAACATTTTCCCCATTTTCTTTTTCTTTTCTTTTGCTTTTGTTTTTGGGAAATATTTATACGGAAAACATATGCTTATGCCAACATAATTATGTATCTAAGATTTTATGGTGGTGGAGGCCAAACTTTAGGTTAATGAGTGTATGGATGAGATGACTAAGGGAGGTGAGATTAGGTGAAAATATTTTTGATGTTAACAAGTGTTTTTGTGACAGATCCTATTTGTATGTCAAACCCTTACATCCCGCTTTCAATGTGCATGAGAAATTTGTGATCTTAAGTCCAGTTTGGGTAAAGCTACCTCAACATTCGATGGAGCTTTGGAATTCCAAATCTTTGAAGGATATTAATGATTCTATGGGTAAGTTTTGACTTGCTGATAAATCCTATAAATATTTTTATGCTTGATTTGTGGAAAATATCTTGGTGGAAATAAATGTGAGCTTAGGGTTGTATGAATCCATGGAAATAGATGTAGGTTCCTCCAAACAGGTACATATTCTTGACTATCGGAATTTTCCTTAATAAATTCAATCGTTGTCATTTGTATGGGCACACAACCATAGATTATGATAAACCATTTGCTAATAAAATATGGGGAGCCAAGGATACCAAGGTCTCTCCCATCTCTGATGTGATAAATACCTCCTCTATGAACCCTACTCCAAATTCGACGGGGATTGTGAAAGAGGTTGGGGTTTTGGATGGGTTGTTCTCTTTGATTATGAAGAAGGATTATGGGATGTAGAAGTTACAATTTGTATCTCTAGTCATCCCAATGGAGATATTGGGACCTTTAGCTCCCAAGGTTCCTAAAGTTTTAGACACATCCTCCTATCAATATATGAAATTAGAGTAGATATAGAAGAAAAGATTAAATCCCTCAGAGGATAACCAATGCCTTCCTCCCTCGGTAGAGGCTTTGGTGGGTAGACCCAATTCCTAATCTCATTGTCATACGGATCTCTCCAAAGTTGTAGATCTTGAAAAAAGGTCAATTCATGATGGATCCTCCTCAAATGTACCCCTTACTCATAAAACCTCTTTCCTCATGGAGCTCTTATATTAATCTCTAAAATGACATTGAGAGGAACCTCCAGGATTCAAAAGGGCCTTTGGAATCTTAAAGGAAGGACATGTTGTCTTCAAGGAAGCGAGGAGGTGGCCACTATCAACTCCGACCTCACTCTTCTTCACACTCTCAAGGGAGATGTTGATCTGATGGGTTGGGTATGTATATTTTGAAGGATCCTGGGGGATTGGAAGATGGTCGTGAGTTAGCCATATATATTTCTCAAGCTTGAGTAGATGGCAGCTAAATCACCACAAACAAAGTCTTTTACTTGGGGTTCTTAGAGCAACAAATACCCCATGTGTTGTAGATCCATGAGATTCATCTCTTTGAATATAAGAGGCTTGGGGGGTCGATCCAAACAATTGGCCCTCAAAACGCTGGTAAACTCTAACAAACTTGTTGTGTTATTCCTGTAAGAAACAATGATAGATGGTGAATCTACGATCAATATCCTTAAAAAAATGTTTGTGAACTAGTATTTTGTTTCATTGGATGCTTTTGGATACTCTAGAGGCATAGTAATTAATGGTCTTCTTCTATCAAGTTGATAAATAGTTATGATGTTGTGTCAGGTCTATGCACAATAGTACACAATTTCAAATTGGGAAGGAATCCAAAATTGTTCAACATCTATGGTCCTTATGATGGATGAGAGACATTATAGAACTCTTTGATGTCAAAGAATTGGCTTACTCGCATATGCTATTCGTGGGTGGGGATCTTAACTTCACAATGAATATATTATAAATTTGGGGCACTTCTATAAGAGTTGACAGGTTTTCTAGCTTCTTTGTAAACAAGCTTGAAGCTACATGTACGGTGGACATTAAGCCATTGGATTTCAAACTCACTTGGGATGCAAATGCCAAAATAGTGAAATGACTAATTGATCCACCATTCACTCCTTGAGTCACCATGCACTTATAGATCTTGAGTCAAATCTTCTCAAGTTTACGATCACTTTCATATGGTATGGATCTTAGTATTGGAATGGACAAACCAAAGGCTCTATTGTAATATAATGCATCATGGGAAGTGGATGAAGATTTCAGGAATATGGTTCATAAATCATGGAAGGGTTATGATCTTATATTAGAAAATAATGTATGTTAGTAGTTTGTGGATTCTCTCAAATCAGTTAAGTATAGTTCCATTCCTTTGGTGTGTGAAAGGATTGAGTCGTGAGACATAAATTTGAAGATAATAGCACAAGATTTGGATTGTTGGTATGGTTCGTATACATATGGGTTGTTTTTAGAGGATGTCATTTCTTCTATTAAAGCATTGGAGACATAGAGGTCCAAACTGTTGCTATATAGGGATAATGATTGGAGGTTTAAAATCATGCGACATGTCTATCCTGGGGCAATCAAAACGCTAAATTAGTTCACAACTTTGCAAACTCTAAGAAGAGTATAAAATCAATATGGGATTAACGGATGCAAAGGGGAACTCTATTACATATTTTCATGGATTGGATGACTTAGGTGTAAAGCATTTCTCCTCTCTTCTCAAAGAACCGACTCATGCTAACATGGATGATATATCAAAGGTGATATCATTCTTTCGGAGAATGATTAAGGAGGAGGATACTGCTCAACTATTCAAGGAAACCACCTACGAGGATCTCTTATAGGCAATGAATTCCTTTTAGAAATAAAGAAGTCATATTCCAGATGGATGGCTCGTTGATTATTTTCTTGAATTTTATGAATTGATTGGAGCACACCTCCTTTGAATGGTGGAAGAAGATAGATAAAAAGGTAAGACATTGATAGGTATTAATGCAACTTTTTTTTCTCTAATTCCTAAGCATGATCGCTTGATTTATTTTGATGGATTTAGATCGATTTATTTATGCAACCATGCCTACAAAATTGTATGAAAGGTCTTGGAAATGCATCTTAAGCCATTACTATCTATATTTATTTCCCTTGAACAATTGGGTTTCCATGAGGTGCGTTTAATCCACGAAGCAATTAGGTCTACTTAGGAGGCTTACACTCTATCAAAGTCTCATCCATACCTACCTTTGTCCTTAAACTTGATCTTTCTAAAGCTTACGGTCATGTGTATTGGATCTTCTTAAGACTATTATTTCTCCATCTAGGGGTTTCTCTTGCAATTGTCAAATGGTTAATGAGTTGTTCCTCTACTGCTATTTTTTTGTACTTATTAATGGATCAACGTCCCCTTTTTCAATCCTCTTAGGGTTGAGGTAGGGAGACCCTTTTATCTCTTTTAACTGATAGCTAAGGGTATAAGTAGAGCTATTCACCAGGGAAGAATTCAAGGAAGATTTAAGGGATTTAAAATTGTTGGATCTATTTCTATTCACACCTATCCCTCCTTTACTAAACTTAATCCAAACAAAAGTATGTCATTTACTGATAACTAAGGGTATAAGTAGAGCTATTCACCATGAAAGAATTCAAGGAAGATTTCAGGGAGTTAAAATTGTTGGATCCATTTCTATTCACACCTTCTCTTTTTCAATGCCATACTTTTGTTTTGATTAGGTTTAGTAAAGGAGGGATAGGTCTTGAAGGAAATTTTAAGTCTTTTCTCTTTTGCTACAAGCATGGATATAAACCTGGAAAAATAAACATTGTACTCTTTTAGGTTGGAAGATTCCCTTGTATGGATCCTTGGTAGAATTTTCAATATTCCTCTAGAAAATTGGGATGGAGGAAGAAAATATCTCGGCTACCTAGTAAAACCAAATAAGTACATGAAATCAGATTGAGATTGGATTATCTCAAGAATGGAAAATAAATTTAATCAATGGTGTGATTAATGGATTTCAAGGGGAGGAAGACTGGTTCTGATCAAATTAACCATTTAAGCCATGCATTTTTACCTTCATACACTTGCCTCCATTCCCAAAGGAATTCTATAGAATGTAAGAAGACTATGTGTTAATTATCTTTGGAAAGGTAGTTTAAAGTATAAAGGTTCTCATTGGGCTTGGTGGGAGTTATTATATAGACCTAAAAAATTCGGAGGATGGGGCATAAAGAATCTAAATCTGTTTGGTAGATCTCTAGCTACCACATCTCTTTGGAAAATCTTCACTGAAGATAGTTTGTGGTGTAGGATAATTCATCAAAATACATTGCTCCTGGAAGCTTGGTGGACTGGATTAGGAATCCAAGGAAGACAATTTTTCAAGCATCAAATCATTGGATGAATCTATCTTCAACATTTTTTGTTATTTGTAATCATCTATCATGGAAAGTTGGGAGGGTTCTCAAGTAAGAATTGGAACTGATGCCATTCCAGGTTGTTCTCAACATATCTTCCTCAATTACGAGATTATTATACATATTCAATTAATAGGCTTATGTACCTTGAAAAAAATAGGGAAAGAGGATGATACTTCTATCTGGGGGCAAGGATGGATTCCTGCTCTAGAGGTAGGTCTTGAAGGCCCACAGGGTCAATAGTGGGACAAACATATTGAAGAGTTGAAAAAAAGCATATATGAGATTACAAGAGGGTCCAAATGAGCTAGCATGAGCATGGAAAGGGGAGGTAGTGAATATGTTGTCTCATTGGGATATTATTATCTACAAGATCCTACCACGCTCCTTTATGGATGGTGGTGGCATAAAATGTGGAAAAAATGATCCCCTTCCAAAAGTATTTTGCTGATGTAGCTTATTTTGCATAACAATATTCTTACTTTAGACAAGCTACAAAAAAATAATCTAGAGGGCCTAGGTTGTTGCTATCTTTGTAGGGACAACATTGAATCCATAACACACCTTTTTTGTGCTTTCCCTTTTATCATCCAAGTTTGGAAAGATGTGGAAAATTCTTTGAATTTACATCATTTGTGGTCTAAAGGAGATATCTTGGAGAACTTCAAATAGTGGCTTGTGAGAAGGGATCTTAAGCAATTAAGAGTAATCACATTTCTTATCTTATGGAGGATATGGATAGCTATAAATGAAAGTATATTTGAAGATAATTTGGTTCCTAGCTTCCCAGTGGCATCCCAAGCAATAATCTTGTTGCCTTATTATCAAGCTTCCCCAAAAATTCTTAAGTTGAAACAAATTCTTCCTCCTTGGATCAATAAGGACTCTCATTGGGGGTACTTTGATGAGGCCATTCAAAATTAGGGCCTAAAATGTGGAGTTGGTTATGTACTTTATATATTTGATGAGCATTATTATAATGGCAAGTCTTTCTTTGGCTCAAGATCCAATAATTATGGTGAGTTTACAACCATATTTTTACTTATGAAGGAAACTCTTAAGAACAAATTCAAATCTTTGCAAGATTATGGTCACTGTGAGTTAGTCATGAGATGGATGAATATGGAAAACCAGGCCTATTCAATCTGGATAAGCACTCAAATGACATTGCAAAACTCTTTGATCAGATCATCTTCAAGCATATTTATAGGAAATTCAATTCCATGGTTGATTCCTTGTCAAAGGAAGGGTTATCTGAATATCTTCATTAGGTAAAAGAAGAAGAATTGAAGAATGGGGATCTAATTTCCTCGTGCCAGTTCATTGTTTATGTCATTTTATCTCAAGGATAATATTCAATATTTTGTTTTTTGATGTTATTTCATGCAATTGTTAGGACAAATAGATGATGAACTTAGTAGCCATTATGACTTAGTTTTCTTAAGGTCTTAATCATCTATGTGACTATTTTGAAGATCTCTTGGAGAATAGGATCATGTTGTATCTTTCTAGACATAATCCAAAGAAAGATTGATTTTGTATGTACCTATGAGGACTATATTTAAATTTCTTACTGGAAATATAAATAAGTTTTTTTTCCAAGTAAAAAAAAACAAATTAAATTATATTAGATATGCCTAATATTATGATTCCTCCCTACCTAAGTTCAAATCTCGCTTTGTGACACTTGCTCCTTAGGAGTAGACTTTGACTATGCATTGCTTAAAAGGATGTATTTATGACCATACCTTGATTCTTCGGAATCTCTAGTGTTGGCATTCTTCAACGAATAAAAAACTTCAACAAATTATACTGCAATTCAAAATTTATGACTAATTATAATAGTGGTTAATTACCAATTTAAATTTCAAAGAAATATTTATGGAAATGATGTATCATTAATTAAGTTACAACAAAATTTAATAAACATAACTTTACAACAGATTAAACTAGATTAGATATTCTTAACATTATGATAACTTCAACAAATTAAACTAGATTAGATATTCCTAATATTATGATAACTTCAACAAATTATAGTGCAACCTAAAACTTATGACAATTATAATAACTATTAATTACCAATTTAAATTTCAAAGAAATATGTATCTCAATAATATATTGTTAATTAAGTTACATCAAAATTTAATAAACATAAATTACAACAACTTAAATTATATTAGATATACCTAATATTATGATCTTTAATAAATTATACTTTAATACAAAATTTATAACAAATTATAATAACTATTAATTACCAATTTAAATTTCAAAGAAATATTTATATAAATGATATATCATTGATTATGTTATATGAAAAACAAAATTTCAACCCATATTTTACAATGTTCAACACCTATAATGATATGTATTTCCACCCACTATTCAACCATAATATTGACACATATCAATTGACATAATGATTACAACATCAAGTACATTAACGACTTATCGACTTATATTTCAACTAGTATTATGTAAGTTAGAGTTTAGGTTCAAAATTTGATTGAAAGAGTTATGCACAAGAGATAATTTGAAAATAAAATATTTTTTTCAACCAAAATTGATACTCACAAAAACTACACTATAATTTTGAAAGGATATTATAATGGAAAAATAATGAAAAATGTTTTTTAAGAAATTGACATATGGAGAAGCCAATATTCTACTACAACAACCATAAGCTAAAAGTACCAACACCTCCTCCAAAGTACCAACACCTCCTCCACATTATTAATCTTTAAGGTATGTATGAAAAAAAATCTTAATATATGGTGTTATAAGTGAAAAACCATGGATGGTTGTTATGGTTGAGAATTTCATTTACAGTTAGGGTTTAATTTTAGTTGCCACCTCTCAAAGATTAATCGGTTCTATATGGATTTTGCAGTTCATATGTCTTGTAATTATAACAACTTGATGTCTATGAGATTGAAAACTTTATCTCTAATTTTTTCTATGGATTCATGTACTCTCCTTCAATTTTGTATTTGAGCTCGCGGAGATGTCCCTTATAATGTTAGTTTATCCTTTGAGCTTACACATTTAATATTATTGGAGAAGCTTTTGATTTTCTTTTTAGCGAGGCAAGGAAAAGGCTTGGCTTCAAGAAGTGTGCGAATTCTGATAGGAAATATGTCAAAAAATATGAAAACATTCCCTTACTCAAGCTGAAATCCCATTTGGCTCATGATAACGCTGCAACATATGTAGAGAATGGCTTAGCTGGAAAATTTATTGGCCATTAGCCAAACCCAATTTAATCCACCACTAGATTCAATAAAAATGTCCTCAAAGTTGAAAGGAGGGTATTGGGTTTTTTCTAGTGAAAGAGGTTGCTTCATATTCTTGTTTGAGTTCAAGCATGATAAAGATACTATGTTCAAATATGGTCCTTACTGCTTGGATTTTAGAGGAATGTTCCTTTCAAAGTGGTATTTAGATTTTAATATTGAACAAGTAATAACTTCTACCCCAGTCTGGATTCACTTTTCCTATCTTCCATTGATTTCTTATGACAAAATCAGGTTGTAGGAAATTGGAGATAATTTAGGGAAATTTATTGAAGCAACAAAACCACATAATGGTCTCTTCTCTTATGCTTGCATTTACATGGAGGTAGACTTAGAAAAAGGGTTACCAAAAACCATTCAACTCCAAATAGATGGTTGATCTCATCATCAACTTGTAGATTACGAACATTTTCCTTTTAAATGTAATATTTGTCATGAGTATGTTCAATTTGTGAAACTTTCTCTTAAAAATGTCCAACTCCTTCCCCCTTAAAAACCCCGCCTAAAGGTGATCATGCTCATTTCCAAGTAGTTTATAATATAAAGAATAAGAAAGAGGGTTCCCCATGCCTTTCATGCTCATAAAACTATTGCCCCCTTAATTTCCAATCATTATTGCACTGAAGAGGTGCTTTCTACAACCCAGTAAGGGAGAGATGTGTAACTCCTTCCGTGCTCATCTTAGAGTTGATACATGCACCCTTCTTAAAAAATAATAAAATATTATTAAAAATAACATGTGCTTAAATTAAATTTAAATTATTTAGAATCACATATATATAAAATAATATAAATTAGATAAACTAAAACCATAAACATTGAATTACACATTTCCTCAACATTCCACTTTAAAAAATGGTTTACACCTTGAGAGATTTTATCCCTCTGGCTGCTTGGTAGATCCCTTTCACATGGATCTATGATGGTGAAATACATATACACAACACCATTATTAGCTCTTTCTTGAATCCCAACATAATTTAGACTATGCAAAAAAAGAAAATTATATTTATTCATAATAATGTTACCTTTAAAGGTATTGACTTATCAACTTATCTTTCAATGAGACATTGATTCATTGTGATAAGGCTACATGGTATGTGTCCCAATTTAAGTTTGGGATCCATATTCTATTTGTAATTTGAACATCTTAACCCTTGCTAAGTATTTGATAAGGTTGTTGGGTATACCTTTAAAGTTATGATGACAATCATCAGAGCCTAGACCTGGCCCAGATAATCTCAACAAAGTTACAGATTCCCAATAATAATAATAAAAAAATCATGTTAGAATAAACAACCTGTTTAAAGCCTAGACCTGGCCCAGATAATCTCAACAAAGTTACAGATTCCCAATAATAATGATAAAAAAACCATGTTAGAGTAAACAACCTGTTTAAGACAACTCGAAATAAATTCAACTCAAAACAATGAATTATTGGAATGAACAGTGAACCACAATGTCCCACCGTAACGAAAAGTAAACCCAATGCCCATGCTAAAACAAAGCAAAAACACATACCACGTAAGATAAAGATAAAAAATCACGTTCTTTAACCACTTTGAGGATTTGGAGTCTGGACAATTCCCTTCACGATAACTGCCGTCCATGTGTTCATGTTTGACTCATATGTAACGTTATGGAATCTCTTCACGTCTTTCATATAACGTGTGACGTTGGATCTTTGTCACGTTGGCCTTTAAAATCTTTCATGTAACGTGTGATGTTGATCTTTGCAAGGTTGGCCTTCCTAATCGTATTGCTGATTCAAGGGTGGCACCTCACAAAAATCCGGAAACTCTCTAGACCACCATGGCTGCCATACCAAAACGCTTCGCTGTCTTCAAGACAGGATACGCTTCTGAATACACAGAGACCAAATATGGCGGCTATGCCGAAATGCTGGCGAATCTGTTCAAGGACCCAGGGGAGGTCTGGGACATCTATGCGGTCATCGATGGCAAATTCCCATCACAGAAGGAATTGGATGGCTACGATGGCTTTGTCATAACTGGCAGTAGTGCTGATGCCCATGGAAACAATGAATGGATCCTCAAGCTCTGTGATGTTATCAATTATTTGTATGACAGGCACAAGAAGGTTCTGGGCATCTGTTTTGGCCACCAGGTGTGCTATATAATATCCTTTTTATGTTTCAGTGAATATTCATGTGTTTTTGATACCGTTCCGATCCAACTGGAAGAGGGGCAATTGTCTTGACTTTCTGGTCATTGTTTTGGGTTTAAAATATGAGCAATGGGTTATGCGTTTTTTTAAGGAAAACTTTGCAGGAAATTTTCGGTTGCTTCCTTGTATTTATAGATCGCATCAGTGTAAAACCAGTGGTATTGATTATGTTGTCTGACCTGGTAGGTACATTGAATGGGAGGAGTTATCCAACCGGGGTAGCCAACTGGGATTTACCTCTAGACATGTATGAAGCTCAAAAATACTTAACCATTTTGCTAAACCTAAACCACCAGGCTATGTGTACTTTTTTAACTAAACAATATTAATTGCATATTATTGTTTACAATATGCAGATGAAATACATGCAGATGAAATACATGGAAAACCACGTGGTTCCAGTACGTTGTCATGATCCATGTATGGTAAATAGGGTGAGAAATAGGGTGAACTATCTATGGAGCCTTGCCCTAAGATGATTGAGAGGGAGCCTGTGACCTCCTTAACTTTAGGGGTGAGATGTTACATATAGCTGATAACTACTTGAGCTAACCTTGGTAGCTATGCAGATAAGATATCATGTGTGTTTTTTTCTATTTATAAATGGGTTACTATGGCAATCTCTACCAACACTAGTCTTCACTGTTCAGGGTAGTAAAGCCTGGAAAGCTCACTGAGCTAACTACCACATCCAAGGCAAAAACCTCATAATGCCACTTGATGGGAATAAAAAGGTAAACTGTCCAGAATTTAATAATGGCATCACAACAAATACAATTGAGTAGTGGGCTAAACGTTTTATGTTTTAGATTTTTTTAGTCATTTTGTTGAAATCTAGTGATAGAATTTTTGTTGAAAATTTTCATTGCTCAAATTTATTTTTGATTGCAAAAATAGATTCAATACCAAATCATTTAACACTCAGATTATATATATATAGATAACAACATTTTCAACCAGATTTTACAAAAACCGGTGCAAATAGAACATTTAGCCTACTCTATCCCATATTAAATGTGTTACAAAAATGGTAGTAAATGGGTTACCAATAAAAATGAAAACTGAAAATGAACCCCCAACATCCCAAGGTAAGACAGGATGGCTTACTGCACAAATGCCCAGGTTCGATACTTGGTCTCCTCTCTTTGAGGTGGTCGTCTGGCCTAGCCCTCATAGCAGCAAGCTCCGATCCAGCACCTCAACCAGGGTGTTCGTCTCAGTGTCCCAGTAAAGAAATAAAAATGCACTAACGTAGTGTGAAGATACGAATGGGAACAGGAACAAAATGGTAAAACGGTGTTAAGATGGGAATGGGAACATGAACAGGTGTTAAGATGGGAATGGGAACATGAACAGAATGGTCAAAACGGTCTCTTGGTCAAGCTTCTGGTTCCATAAGAAACCATGTTACCAGCAACGTGATGTCTGAGAATTGTTTGTGTGAAACCGGTCAGAAGTAGCAAACACATAAAAAACTTTCTGGCACACATTTCCTGCTTCTTGTTGGGTATTGTGTTGCTGGAGAAATCCTTGTATTTGCGGCGAAATCTGAACGTTTCTGCCGGTGTTTCTCCAAAATATAAAATTGAAGACTTCACTACGACCAAAACCTTAAAGGCCACTGCCATACTCTTTATATACCAATATTCGTTACAGTTTGTGATGCCTCAATGGGCTAAACTGCTATGTGTGAAGCCCGAAGTCGCTGCCTGTTGTTGGCTCCAGCGGGCATCCTTGGAGTCTCCAACCGTTATCCTGGTGTCTCCAAGAGGCCTTCTAAGGCATTTTTATGAACTCTTTTCCTTGTTTTTGTCTCATCAAAATAACAGTGTACTGTGTATGTATGTATGCATTGCATTTGTACAGAAGCAAACATAATGTAATCTGGATGTAAGTTGAGGTGTATAACTGCATCTACAAGAGGCCAAGAAAATGCATAATCTGGTAGAGCGATTAGGTCATTACGCGACTGAGCATTCAAATATAGGCCTCATGAATCATTAAAAAATTGCATTAAGCAATGTAACTGTGGATGAGTTGCGATAGATTAGGAAGATCTTAGCCAGATCAACCATAGGTAATGAGAAAGCATAGAGAATGTCATGTGACATCTCAGCTACAAAAAATTTGGGGTTTCTTCAAATAAGGGGCCAGATCTTTTTAAGTTTTTCCCAATAGGAAATGTTAAAGCACATAAACCCTCTCACATAAGAACAAAATCCTACCAATGAATGGAGATAGATTGATTTTAGGTCAATAGGGAAAATAAAAGCAGCTAAGGCTCCACTCATAACCTCACAACAACCTTACTGAACTCTTTTAAAGTCCTGAGTGATATCCAAAATATGCACGAGAATGGGTTCAATCAATAGAAGCCCCCATTGGCAAAGCAAATTGCCACCCATTGCCAGCTTAAAACTCCATGGAACATGATGTAGGCTTAGGAAAATAATGTTTGAACAGTCAGTTCGAAGATTTGCAAAATTTTAAGAAGTTTAATATTTTAATTATTTTTTACATTATAATAAAAACGTTGAAATTGTTACTCAGACAACACCTGAGAATATCTGTTTCCTGTTCTGCAAAATTCTCCGCTACCTTGGCTTATCAGAGATTGCAAGGGCCAACGTAGGAATCTTGTCATTCAGTCCCCTAGCTGGAGGGCTATGCGGCCAACTGTGGCAGCGCTCATGGTGCTTCCTCATAGGGCAGTCAACTGTGTGTCCGGGCCAGTCTTTATTTTGCTAAGACTTTTGTGCTTAGGCAGATGGATCCTGAGAAGCTGTTAGTAATGCTTATTTAGAGGCTTCATTACTGACACAAATACTTATATTGGATCACTGTATATCGACATATATCGACTCCTCACGCTTCAATATATATTCAGCAGAACTTGATTTATTTTTTTCCATGAAATATATATCTCAGGGAAACCCACTAGCTACTTTCCCTCTTACTGAGAATGGTACTTGGGTTAACTGGAATTCGGAGAAGCTCAAGGCTCTACCATCTTACAACAATATACTCATTAAGAGCTCAAAATGTCACTTTTGAGAATTGATGTTGAGCAGGGAGGATACAAATCATTCCTCTCAACCACCCGAGCTAGACCCAATTGACTCAGCAGAACTTGATTTATTATGGAGGGGGTAGCTTTTCTTTTTTTTCCATATCTGCATATTTGTTACCTGTTGTGCAGAATGATTTCCTGAATACTTTACTTGAGATGCTGCTTGCCTGAAGTTTTCATGTCTTTCTGGTTTGAAACTTTTGGAAATATCACTTGTGTCCTAGCCTTCAGAAAATCTTTTGAGTTTTAAACTTGTACAATCTTGGTATTTTAGTGTTTTGGGCCAACGATGATTTTAAATGGCACGAGGTCATCATATTTTGATAAAAAGATGTAACAGGTGAATATAGATGAAACTTTCACTGTTTTATTTGATGTTTGTGCTTAATTCTGATGACGTTCTGAACTTTTTTGTTTGTTTGTAAAATATACATCTCATATATACAGAAAATATTTTATGTCAGGAGCTGGATAAAAAGAAAAAGAAATATACACAAAGCCTCATACCGTCTTCCTGAGAGCCACTAAAACAGATACAAAATCAGAGTATGAATTCAGATCTAACAATTTGGCATCCTTAATCATAAGAGGTCCTTTGGCTAGGAGTTGTATATGCACCTCGTCGCGCCATAATTGAGAAAACACATCCAATGAACTAACCTCGTTATCAAAGACCTGCTTGCAGCATAACTTCCAAATAGTATATAGAGCCGTAGCTCTTAAACAATGCCAAATACTAAACAGGGAATCCCGAATCAAAGATCTGGATCACCTAGCAGAACCGCACGCCAATGAAGATAACCCTACAGAATATTTGTCAGCCTAGCTTGAACCTGAGTCCAACAAGAATGAGCAAAAGAATATTCCCACAAAATATGCTTCACTGTCTCAGACCTTGAGCAGCGAAGGCAAACGCCATCTGAAGGACCACTTTTGGTTAACCGGGCCTTAGAGGGGAGACCTTGATATATCACCATCCAAGCAGAAACCTGGATCTTATAGGAAGACCTAATCAACTAGACACTATGCAACTGTTGAATCCATTGGCTCTCAGCATCCTTAGAGACCCATCAAGCATTAAGGATAGGAGCAAGTGCATGCCGCTGATGCGGGATGGAGTAGAGCTTACGAGAATCATATTGTGACAAAGGACGCTCAAAACTCCACTCCTAGTCTCTCCAAAAGAGACCTGCCATATCAATATTTATCTTAAATAGATCCTCCTAAAGAATAAGCCCAATGATTTCCATAAAGGAAGGATGATCCAAGGACAAAGCAAATTCCCGAGCCACAGTTCGCCAATCTTTCCATGATTGAGCACTGAAGTCCCAAAGATCCCTCCACAAGAATATGTGCTTTCTGCGAAATCTTCTTGACGGAAAACAAGTCAAGTCAGAAATACAAGTACCTTCTTGCATCTAGCTTCAAATAGGCCTATTGGCCAAATCCAATCTCGCTCTACTACTAGACATCTGCCAACGAAGTTCGAACCAGACCTGCCACCTTCTTCCATGCAGTCCAAATAGTTCGAAAGATGAAAGACCCTGCAATCTGAAAATACGAGGGGCAAAGATGATATCAAAAAGACCCAATTTTCCTTTGATCTTGCCAACATGGGAGGTTGAGAGAAATCTGTACCGCATCAAAACCTGGCATGGAGAGGAACCCTCCAGACATCTTCTCACCCATTTAGAAGCCAAAATGTTGCCTTGAGTGGTTATATCAATCAAACCAAGGCCTCCCTTATCCTTGAGCATAATGCATGTTGCCGCCTTTCACACACCTGGGGGGTTAGTGCAGCAGAAAACTTCAAACTGCTAAGTCAATCAAACCAAGACCTCCCTCATCCTTGGGCATAATGCATGTTGCCACCTTTCACGCACCTGAGGGGGTTAGCACAACAGAAATATTCAAGCTACTAAGTGCGTCCTTGGGGGAAAGTCTCGAGTCAGGTGCTGTCACCTATCCTGACAACTCCGTTTAGGCCACTTTTAACGGAGCCAAGGGGGGTAGTCCTTAAAAAAGAGTTTCAAAGGCTTTTTGGTTTTTAGTTCGGTAAATGATGGACAAGATTTGTTTGTTAGGAGTTTTTATGGATGACAAAATTAGTACTCAACAAGATATAACTGTATTTAAAAGTTTTAGTTCAACAACATAACGTTTAACAATGACATTCACAATATAAAAGATATTGAAAGATATGATAATGATGCAAAATGATCAGTGCCAATGGAGTTACACAAGATTGAGTGTTGTTGAAAGAATGAAAATGTTTTGCTATGTATCTTGGTTCGTTTTTAATTAGATGTGGATTAGACGAGTGAATTAAAGAGGGAAGGGAACTCCATATATACCTGATGGTAGGAGGAGTGTGTTCGGATTCTGAGAAGAGTGGCTCTGCACGGGAAAATGTGGGCTAGATGGAGTCGTGGGGGGGTGTTCAACACTACACCAACAAGGATGTAGCCTAATGGGACCCCACGGTCACTTTCTAGTTGTTCCTGCTTTCTCTGAAGAATTTGCCCATTGTTCCTCTGGTTCGTTACGTCGGATTTTCGTAATGTTTTAAGGGTTGTAAATTTTATTGATTTGAGTTGATTAATTAGATGTGACAGATTAATGAATGCACAATACCACTTTTGATATCCCCAAGTCTTAGACTAAGTTGCGAGGGGAGAGCAGACACGGTAGAGGCAAATGTTTGTTCTGATTAGTGAAAGCAAAAAACAAATATACAACTCTTCAAGGACGAATTGTGTGCTTGTTGTTAGATTTTTAACATTTAAGCTATATGATCTTAGGATCTTATCTGAGAGAATAACAAGCACAACAATCAATGACAAGAGACAATGAACACGAAGATTTTCCTTGGGGAAACCATAAAGGAGAAAACCCCGCAACTTCCTCAAAGATAGAATCAGCACCAAAAGTAAAACCCAAAGACAATAAGATGATCTCCCGACAGCAGTAGTCTCTCTCTCTCTTGTCTCAGCTTCTTCTCTCTCTCTCTCAGTTATGCGCTACAACTGAGTGTGAGTGAATGTGTATGAATGTGTGTTAAATAGAGAGGCTCCCTCCCTATTTATACTAATTCCCGACTTGACAATAACTCACCAGGGCCGACTTCTCTAGGAGAGTCTAATAACCCTAGGGCCCCACAACTGCGGGGACTTTAACCCTTGATCAATAAGGAGGGTTATACTCTATGACTTTACATGGCTTGTTTACATTATTGAATCTCCCGATCGGGGCATGACATGACTCAATTACAGATACTTCCCAAGATAAACATCGGGGTATAATACATAAGATATACAAGTGAATACATTCCGAAGTTACAAATACATCTACACTCCCTCTTGACTAAGAAGGTATTCTCTCGACACAATTTATCAGCACACGTCTTCTTCTCTGTATCATCTGGATCATCATCAAGTCTGGATCATCACTGGATCATCATCGAGTCTGGATCATCACTTGATCTGGAGCATCACTGGATTATCATCAAGTTTGGATCATCACTTGATCTGGAGCATCAGTGGCTCATCATCAAGTCTAGATCATCACTTGATCTAGATCATCACTGCTGGATCATCACTGGGTCATCATCACTGGTGCTATCTCAATTCTACTTGTCACAGGAAGTTCTACAGAGCCAGCCCTTTTTCATGCTGGTTGTAGGCCTAGCCTTCATGTAGGTCTTCATCGTCTTCAACATTGATATCTGACCATGGAATGAACCATGTCAGAAAGGCTCGCCCAGCACTTACATCTGACCATGGGAGGAACATATCCAAGAACCATGTTAGAAAGGCACGCCCAACACTCACATCTGACCATGGGAGGAACACATCCAAAACCCATGTCAGAAAGGCCCAGCACTCACATCCAACCTCATCTTGTCAGAAAGGCTCTGCACTTACATTTGACCTCATCTTGTCAGAAAGGTGCTGCACTTACATCTGACCTCATCTTGTCAGAAAGGCTCTGCACTTACATCTGACCTCATCTTGTCAGAAAGGCTCTGCACTTACATCCGACCTCATCTTGTTAGAAAGGCTCTGCACTTACATCTGATCATGTGGGAACACATCCTTCAATCACATCAGAATGGCTCTGCACTGATCATGTGGGAACACATCCCACAATCACATCAGAATATCTCTGCATTGATCATGTGGTAACACAACCCACAATCACATCAGAGCATAGCTGCACTTACATCTGACCATGTGAAGCTTAGCTTTCCGCCATGTCAGAAAGGCCAACGGACACATCAATTCCCTTTGGAGGGAACCTCGATCTAGAGAACACCAAGCTTCTCCCTGAAGTACTCAAATTTTACTCTGGCTAATAGTTTGGTCAGTACATCAGCTATCTGCTCGTCCGTCGCAACATACTGGAGCTTCACTGCTCCTCTCTACACCATATCCCTGATATAGTGATACTTGATCTCAATATGCTTTGACTTGTCATGGAACATTGGGTTCTCCGACAACTTCACACAGCTCTGGTTGTCGCAATATATACAAGTAGCATCCATTTGGAGATCAAATAAATCAGACAGTAGCTTTCTTAGCCACACACTGCCTCACAACTAGTCGAACAAGCTGCAGCATACTCTGCTTCGGATGTACTCAGTGCCACCCAGGATTGGTTCCTGTTAAACCAGGAGATCACACCTGATCCCATACTAAAGCAACATCCTGAAGTTCTCTTTCTATCAATGGCACTGCCTACCCAATCCGAATCCACATAACCTTCTAGGTTAATCTTCTGATTCGCCTCATACTTGAGCCCATAATCAACTGTACCCTTCAGGTACATCAGAATATGCTTTGCAGCAATCAAGTGAACATGTCTCGGATCCGTCAGGAACTGGCTCAATGTGTTCACAACAAAGCAAATATCTGGTCTCGTATTCGTGAGGTACATCAAGGACCCAATCATCTGACGATACATTGTAGCATCAACTGCTTCTGATGAAACATCACTCAATAGCTTCAAGTTCGATGCCATAGCTGTGGTCATGGCCTTGCAATCCATCATCTCGAACCTCTTCAGGATCTCTACTATATACTTCCCTTGTCCCAGGGAAATTCCATCTTGATTCTGCCACACCTCCATGCCTCGAAAATAGTGCATCATACCCAAGTCCTTCATTTCGAACTCGGCAGCAAGCTTCCTCTTTGTATCAACAATCAACCCATCCTCACCTGTCACAAATAAATCATCTACATACAGTAGGAGTATCACTGGGTTCCCTTGTTCAACTTTGTAGTAAAGGTTGGAATCCGCTTTACTCTTGGTAAATCCTAAACTAGATAGGAAGCTGTCAATTCTGCCGTACCATGTCCTGTTGATTTTCTGAGCAGCATCGAGAGCCCTTCTCTTTGGAGAATGGGACCACGGTGAAGACTCAACCCAGTGTTGAGTGACCATTCTGTTGAGTGGTAGATATCTGGTCTGGGACCATGATATAAACCCAGATCTGCCCTGGGTAGACTCAACCTTGTGTTGAGTAGACATCTAGTCCGGGACCATGATGTAGACCAGTCTGGGACTGGTAGACTCAGCTTAGTTCTGAGTAGCCATTCTTTGGGAGAATGAAGACACTGTAAGCCCTAGATTGGGTCCGGGCATGTGTGTGGCACTTTGACCCTTGATCTATGGGCTTGGTGTGCTTCTCCAAGGATTAGCTACCCTTGGTTAAGTTACCCTAGTACTAGATCTAGGTGTCACACAATGTGTGAGATAAAAGCATTAATAACTCTCTTGGTTTATGATGATGTACTTTTGAAAAAAAAAAAGTACCGTAGGTGATGACCACAGGGGCACTTGGTAAAAGGCCATAGTCAAAAGTCAAAGGAAAAAATAAAAGTACATTTTTGGTAATAGTGAAAGTGAAATTAGGAAAAGAATAAAAATATTATTATTTTTATCTTTCTTAATCTTGTCCACCTAAAAGGACCATGGGTGGAAAACAAAATTAAAGGACTTCTTAGAAAAGTCAAAGGAAAAAAATAGAAGTACCTTTTTGGTAAAAGTGAAAGTGAAATTAGGAAAAGAATAAAAATATTACTATTTTTATTTTTCTTAATTAAAGAAGGACTTCTTATAAAAGTCAAAGGAAAAATAAAAGTACATTGTTTTGGTAAAAGTGAAAGTGAAATTAGGGAAAGAATAAAAATATTATTATTTTTATTTTTCCTAATCTTGTCCACTTAAAGGTGAACAAAGGCTATAAAAGAAGATCAAGCCTTTTCATTTGTTACACACACTTTTGCTCTCATAGGAGAAGAAGACTATCTTATGTTCAAACCCTCAGTTAGGGTTTTATCAGCAAAGTCCATCTTCATCATTTTTGCATAGCTATCTTCAGCATTCCATTTTTTGGGCAGATTTCGGCAATCTGATATTTTCGGGCAATTTTCAGCAGTTTGATATTTTCAGATAGTTTTCAGACAGTCTAATATTTTCGGGCAGTTTTCAGCACGCTGATATTTTTGGGTAGTTTTCAGACAATCTGATATTTTTAGGCAGTTTTCAGCAGTCTGATATTTTCGGGCAGTTTTCAGACAGTCTGATATTTTCAAGTAGTTTTCAGCAGTTTGATATTTTCAGGCAGTTTTCAGCAGGCTGATATTTTTGGGCAGTTTTCAGATAGTCTGATATTTTCAGGCAGTTTTCAACAGTCTGATATTTTCAGGTAGTTTCCAGACAATTTGATATTTTCGGGCAGTGGTCAGCAGGCTGATATTTTTGGGCAGTTTTCAGACAGTCTGATATTTTCAGGCAGTTTTCAGCAGTCTGATATTTTCAGGCAGTTTTCAGCAGTCTGATATTTTCATGCAGGAGAGAAAATCTCAGTTTTTCTAAGAAAGCCCTAAATTGGTAATTTTCTATAATTCTGGAAATTGTGGGTAAAATTATCAGTTTAATTTTTACTGATGAATTTTACAGTTACTGTGGTCAAAATCCAGATCTGGATTTGAGGAACTTTTTGAAGAATTTCTTAAGCCATCTCATTTACGAGATGAGCTATTAATGCTTTTGGGGTTTTTGTCCTTTGAAGGTTTCCCCAGTGAAAAATATTGTGTCCATGTGTGCTAATGTGTTGAATGTGTTTCTACTGCACTATTGATCTATTTATGTTTATCTGCAAATTTATAAAGTTTATGCTAATGCTGAAAATTTAACATGGTATCAGAGCTTAGCATGTGAAAACACAACAAAGGGATACTGCTGTTGTTTCTCACTAGATCTTGGACTAAGATTTGCAGATCTAACATTTGGATAAGTGACAGAGATGACTATCGTTGGTTTCAAACCGGAAGAGAAGCTCTCTGGTTCAGCAAACTTCAATTCCTGGAAGGCTAGGTTGACAGTCATTCTTGATGAGAATGACTTGGATGACATTGTTCTTAATGTCACAGAAGAGCCAACTACAAATGCTGGTAGGCTTGCCTACAAGAGGAAGCAAGGTAAGGCTAGAAGAGTTATTTATGATTCTATCAAAGAAGAATTGATGCCTAACATCACATCCTTGAAGACTGCTAAAGAATGCTATGATACATTGGTAAACCTCTATGAAAAGAAGGCTCCCAGTCAAAAGAGAGTTTTAAAGAAGAGGCTACGAACTTTGAAGCTGAACAAAGATGAAAGTGTTGGTTCCTTCTTCACCAAGATCAAACAGGTAGGAGATCGACTCCTTGCTATTGGTGTTACTATTGATGATGATGATCTTGTACAAACAGTGGTTGATGGTATCCCAAGCTCTTGAGAAACCTTCATGGCATCTGTCTGTGGATGAGAAAATCAGCCAACCTTTGAAAGGCTTTGGCATGATTGCATACAAGAAGAAGCAAGGAACACTGACAAGGTAATCAAGTAGGATAACCTTACACTTGCAGCAAAGACCAAGAAGTTCAAGAAGCCTTTTCCTCAGCAGAAGAAGGGTAAGAAACCTCAGGGTAAGTTTTCTGACATGTCCAAGATTGAATGTTATACTTGTCACAAGTTTGGACATTATGCTAGAGACTGCAGGGAGAACAAGAAGAAACCCAAGAGAAGGTTTCAAGCATCTACTGTAGAAGCAGAGGAAGAAGAAGATGAAGAACCAAAGAAGAAGAAGAAAACCAAGGCTAATAAAACGGATGAGCCTAAAAGAGAGTACTATTTGATTTCTGCTCTAACTGGTTCTTTCTCAGCTTGCTCCACTTCTTGGTTGGTGGATAGTGGTGCCTCCAGGCACATGACAGGTAATCGTGGTACCCTTACCGGTTACAAAAAGATGAAGTTCACCACTCAAGTAGAACTTGGAGATGAATCCACTTACAAGATTGAAGGAGTTGGCTTAACTTCACTTCAACTTGACTCAGGTACGGTCCTTCATATTGATGATATTCTTTATGTTCCTGGGTTAAAGAAGAATCTTTTATCTGTTGCTGGTTTAGAAGACAAGGGCCACAGAGTCCTCTTTATGGACAAAAAGGTCTTTTTTATGGGCAAAAGACACAGATCTAGACTCAGTAGTTCAGATTGGGGTTCGAGAGGGAGACCTCTACAAGGCCTCCAAAGTTTCCACTCATGCTTTGGTACATCACACAGTTGATCCTTGTGAACTTTGGCCTAGAAGGTTTGGACACCTTCACTGCACAGCTCTCCTAGGATTGTAGAAGATGGTCACAGGTATGCCAGAAGTTTCTCCAAAGCATGAAGGAATTTGCAAAGGATGTGCTCTAGGTAAGAACACTAAGCAATCCTTTTCCAGAAGCAAGAGTAGATCTAAAGGCATTTTGGATTTGATTCATTCTGACATTTGTGGGCCCATGTCTTCACCCTCCTTGAGTGGGTGTTTATATTATGTCTTGTTTATTGATGACTACTCTCGAAAGTCTTGGATTTATTTCCTTAAGGCCAAGAGTGAAACCTTTGACAAGTTCAAAGAGTTCAAGACACTGATTGAAAATTAGACTGGCAGGCACATCCGTATCTTGAGGTCAGATAACGGAGGTGAGTATGAATCTAATGAGTTTGATGATTTTTGTTGAGAAGCAGGAATCAAGAAAGAGCCGACAGTGCCTTACAACCCCCAGCAGAATGAGGTTGCAGAAAGGAAGAATAGAACGATCTGTGAGGCTGCTAAAGCCATGATCACTGATCTAGATCTTCCTTTGTCTTTATGGGCTGAAGCTATCGGAACTGCAGCGTACATACAGAACAAAAGCCCTCATGCTATCTTGAGTGAGAAGACTCCAGAAGAAGTCTTCACCAAGAAGAAACCTGCAGTTGATCACATGAGGATATTTGGCACTCCTGTGTATGTTCATGTGCCAAAAGAAAAGAGGGCCAAGCTAGAGCCTTTCGGTAAGAAAGGCTTATTTGTTGGGTACAGTGATTGCTCGAAGGCTTATCGAGTATATATACCTGGACAGAGGTACATTGAGGTCAGCAGAGATGTGATCTTCCATGAGGAAGCGGTGTTTCGTAAAACACTAGAGCTTTCACTGGAAGATGCAATTCCTCCACTTGAGTTTCCAGATTCAGAAATTCAGAGGGAGGACGAGTTTGATGATCAAACTCCAGATGTTCCTGAGAACATTGAAAGTCCACTAGAAGAACTACTTGAAGTTCCTCCTTCCAAAAGGAGACCTGCTTGGTACCGAGAAACGGTACAAGAAGCCGAGAAGCATAAAGCTCTTCCAGGGACTTTCAGAGAAAGCATAAGACCACAGAAGTACTCCAGTCTTATGAGTCAGCTTATCAGTTCAGAACCTTCATCGTACGAAGAAGCAGCAAGTAAACAGGTATGGGTTGATGCCATGATTGAAGAGTATTAAGTCAATCATGAAGAATGATGTTTGGAAATTTGTTCCCAGACCTACAGGAAAGTTAGTAGTGACTTCTAGATGGCTTTATAAGATCAAGCATGCTGCAGATGGTAGTGTGGAGAAGTATAAAGCCAGATTCGTAGCTCGTGGCTTCACTCAGAAAGAAGGCATTGACTATGATGAGACATTTGCACCTGCTGCCAGGTACACTACCATCAGAACTATCATCTCACTTGCTGCAGTATTCGGATGGAAGTTACATCAGATGGATGTAAAGACAGCCTTTCTCAATGGTAAGATTGAGGAAGAGGTTTATATTGAACAACTTGAAGGCTTTGTTACTCATGGAAAGAAGACCTATGTACGTAAACTGAAGAAAGCCTTCTATGGACTAAAACAGGCTCCGAGAGTCTGGCATGCCAGGATGGATGGATTTCTCCATAGCTTGGGGTTCTCCAAAAGTACAGCTGATTCTAACTTGTACTTTAAAGTTGTTCATAATCATGTCTTGATACTTGTTCTATATGTAGATGACTTGTTTCTTACAGGTGATGAACAGTTGATAGACCATTGTAAGAGGGAGCTTATCTCTGAATTCAAGATGAAAGATCTCGGAATGATGCATTATTTCCTTGGCTTAGAAGTCTGGCAAAATCCAAGTGAGATCTTCCTGACACAAGGAAAGTATGCAATGGATATCTTGCAGAGATTTGGGATGCAGGACTGGAAGTCCATGAGCGTACCAATGACTACCAACTTGACAAAGTTGCGGGACTCGGCCTCTAGTTCACAGAATGTAGACTCTACTCTATATAGACAGCTCATTGGTTCCCTGATGTATCTCGTGCATATGAGACTAGACATCTGCTACATAGTGAATGCACTGAGTCAGTTCATGTCAGATCCAAAGCACATACACTTGGTAGCCGCTACACATGTACTCAGATATGTGCGAGGGACTATCACTTATGGGCTCAGGTATACTTCCAGCAGTGGAGTATTGTTATCTGGATATTCAGATTCAAATTGGGCTGGCAATGCAGTCGACCGAAAAAGTACCTCTGGTTATTGCTTCAGTATGGGATCAGCAATGATCTCTTGGTCCAGGAGGAAGCAGGGTTCCATAGCTCAAAGTACAGCTGAGGCAGAGTATATTGCTGCAAGCGATGCCTGCAAGGAAGCACTTTGGCTCAGAAAGTTGTTATCTGATCTGTTCGAGGGAAAGCTTGACTCAACGATCATCCATTGCGATAATCAAAGTTGCATAAAGCTTTCAGAGAATCCAGTGTTTCATGATAGATCGAAACACATTGAAATGATGTATCATTTCATCAGAGACCTAGTGCAGAGAGGTGCTCTGAAGTTGCAGTACATTCGTACAGATGAACAGATTGCAGATATCTTGACCAAGCCTCTAACAGCATCAAAGTTCGTGTACTTTCGTGACAAGCTTGGTGTGGCAGAGAATGCCTCTCTCGCTGAGAGGGAGTGTTGATTTTCTGAGCAACATCGAGAGCCCTTTTCTTCGGAGAATGGGACCACCTGGTCTGGGACCACGGTGAAGACTCAACCCAGTGTTGAGTGACCATTTTGTTGAATGGTAGATATCTGGTCTGGGACCATGATATAAACCCAGATCTGCCCTGGGTAGACTCAACCTTGTGTTTAGTAGACATCTGGTCTGGGACCACGATGTAGACCAGTCTGGGACTGGTAGACTCAACTTAGTTCTGAGTAGCCATTCTCTGGGAGAATGAAGACACTGTAAGCCCTAGATTGGGTCCGGGCATGTGTGTGGCACTTTGACCCTTGATCTATGGGCTTGGTGTGCTTCTCCAAGGATTAGCTACCCTTGGTTAAGTTACCCTAGTACCAGATCTAGGTGTCACACAGTGTGTGAGATAAAAGCATTAATAACTCTCTTGGTTTATGATGATGTACTTTTGAAAGAAAAAAATAAAGGTACTATAGGTAATGACCACAGGGGCACTTGGTAAAAGGCCAAAGTCAAAAGTCAAAGGAAAAAAATAAAAGTACCATTTTGGTAATAGTGAAAGTGAAATTAGGTAAAGAATAATAATATTATTATTTTTATCTTTTCTAATCTTGTCCACCTAAAAGGACCACAGGTGGAAAACAAAATTAAAGGACTTCTTATAAAAGTCAAAGGAAAAAAATAAAAGTACCTTTTGGTAAAAGTGAAAGTGAAATTAGGAAAAGAAAAAAAATATTATTATTTTTATTTTTTTTAATTAAAGAAAGACTTCTTATAAAAGTCAAAGGAAAAATAAAAGTACCTTTTTTTGGTAAAAGTGAAAGTGAAATTAGGGAAAGAATAAAAATATTATTATTTTTATTTTTCCTAATCTTGTCCACTTAAAGGTGAACAAAGGCTATAAAAGAAGATCAAGCCTTCTCATTTGTTACACACACTTTTTCTCTCATAGGAGAAGAAGACTATCTTATGTTCAAACCCTCAGCTAGGGTTTTATTAGCAAAGTCCATCTTCAGCGTTTTTGCACAGCTATCTTCAGCATTCCATTTTTTGGGGCAGATTTCAGCAATCTGATATTTTCGGGCAATTTTCAGCAATGTGATATTTTCAGACAGTGATATTTTCGGGCAGTTTTCAGCACGCTGATATTTTTGGGCAATTTTTAGACAATCTGATATTATCAGGCATTTTTTAGCAGTCTGATATTTTTAGGCAGTTTTCAGCACGCTGATATTTTTGGGTAGTTTTCAGACAGTCTGATATTTTCAGGCAATTTTCAGCAGTCTGATATTTTCAGGTAGTTTTCAGCAGGCTGATATTTTTGGGTTGTTTTCAGACAGTCTGATATTTTCAGGCAGTTTTCAGCAGTCTGATATTTTCAGGCAGTTTCCAGATAGTCTGATATTTTTGAGCAGTTTTCAGCAGGCTGATATTTTTGGGCAGTTTTTAGATAGTCTGATATTTTCAGTAGTTTTTAGCAGTCTGATATTTTCAGGCAGTTTTCAACAGTGATATTTTCAGGCAGGAGAGAAAATCTCAGTTTTTCTGAGAAAGCCCTAAATTGGTAATTTTCTGTAATTCTGGAAATTGTGGCTAAAATTATCAGTTTAATTTTTACTGATGAATTTTACTGTTACTGTGGTCAAAATCTAGATCTGGATTTGAGGAACTTTTTGAAGAATTTCTTAAGAGATCTCATTTACGAGATGAGCTATTAATGCTTTTGGGGTTTTTGTCCTTTGAAGGTTTCCCCAGTGAAAAATATGGTGTCCATGTGTGCTAATGTGCTGAATGTGTTTCTACTGCACTGCTGATCTATTTATGTTTATCTGCAAATTTAAAAAGTTTATGCTAATGCTGAAAATTTAACATGTCCTAGGTGCCTGTTTCAAACTGTACAGGGCTTTCTTTAACTTACACACATAAGTCTCTTTGTCATGTGTCTCAAAACCGAGTGGCTGCTCCACATATACTCTTCTACTACAGCATTCAAGAAAGCTGTCTTGACATCCATCTAGTGTACTTTCCACTTCATTACTGCAGCTAAAGCAAGTACTGATTTGATAGAAGTATATCTGGTTACAGGAGCAAAAGTCTCTTCATAATCTATTCCTTCTTTCTAGGAGAAACCACGAGCCACAAATCTTGCTTTATATTTCTGTATGCTACCATCTGCAGCATGCTTGATCTTATAGATCCAACTGGAAGTCACAACAGACTTCCCCTCTGGTCTTGGGACAACATCTTAAACATCATTCTTCATAATTGATTGATACTCTTCGATCATAGCATCCTTCCATTCTTTCTTTTCTGCTGCTTCTTCATAGTTGGAAGGTTCTTTATCAATGAAGTCACATAATAGGGCTACTTAACCGGAGCAGGACCTGGTTCTTTTTCTCTCTTTCTATATATCTTCTGGAGCCCCATATCTTTTTGCACCTTGGATAGCTTCTCGTACCCAAGCAGGTTTCCTCTTGTGAGGATTCTTCTCGTGAGGTGGATCTACAAGTTCTTGAGGTTCTACTTCTTGATCTTCTTCTGGAATTGCTTCGTTCATGGTTGTGTCATGAATTCTGGGTACTTCTGTTTCTTCAGGTTCTTCAGCAGGTCTCTTTCTGGATTTGTTGTAAGCCGAGTCTTTGTCAAATGTTACGTCCCTGCCGATGTCGATCTTCTTGAATCCTGGGAAGTATATTTTGTAAGCCTTCGAGCTTTCAGAGTATCCCACAAATATACCCTTCCTTCTTGAAGGATCTAACTTTGTCCTCTTTTCTTTTGGAATGTGTATGTACACTGGACAACCAAATAGTTTGAGATGATTGACTTCTGGTTTCTTGCCGAAAAACACTTCTTCAGTTGTCTTGTTCTCAAGTACTCTATGTGGAGTACGGTTCTGTACATACATAGCTGTTCTAGCAGCTTCCGCCCATAGATGCATGGGAAGATCTTGATCATGAAGCATTGCCTTTGTAGCTTCCATGATCGTTCTAATTTTCCTTTCTGGAACCTTATTCTGTTATGGATTATATGGAGTGGTCAACTCCCCGTTAATCCTCGAATCTCTGCATAATTCCTTGAATTCATTTGATGTGAATTCTTCGCCATTGTCTGATCGAAAAATATTGATCTTCTTTTTTGTGTAGTTTTCAATCAAGGATTTGAATTCCTTGAACTTGCTGAATACTTCGTCTTTGTTCTTCATGAAGTATATCTATGTCTTCCTAGAAAAATCATCAATGAAAGAAACATAGTATACATACCCGCTTAATGAATTGGATGACATCGGACTGCATACATTGGAGTGAATGATTTCCAAGATTCCTTTAGCCTTTCTTTCGCTACTTGGAAATGTCTTCTTTGTGTTCTTTCCTTTCGCACATCCCTTGCATACTCCTTCGTGTTTTGCTTGTATTTCTGGAAGACATTCAACAGCTTTGCTTGCAAGTGGTAGTGCCCTACAATGCACATGTGCAAGCCTTCTATGCCAAAGTTCATTTGGTTCTATTCAGTCATGAACCAAAGCTTGTTCTGGTTGGCCCTTTAATCTGTATAGTCCTCCCTCTTGTTCTCCAATTACTACTGCATCGTCCATAGTCTTTCCTTTTGGCCACATGATGACTTGGCCATCTATAAATGCAACTCTTATGCCTTTTGCATCTAATGTAGAGATGGAGAGAAGGTTCTTCTTTAGTCCTGGTACAAATAGGACATCCTTCATTTTCATAGACTTTCCAGAGTCTAATTTGTAGGAGGATTCTCCACTACCTTTTATTGGATATTGGTAGTCATCCCCAAGTTTCACCTTATGGGGTGATTCATGTTCTGATAGTTTCACAAATGATTCTTTGAATCCCGTCATGTGTTTGAAAGCCCCACTGTCTCTAAGCCAATCATTGCTTCCATGTGTGATGTTTCTTGTGAGAGCCGAAATCAAAACATATTCTTCATCACTTGAAGAATCATCACTTTCTTGTTTGATTCTCTTCTTGGAAGGCTCATCATCTTCTGTAGCATGAGCATGATGTCTTTTCTTGTTTCCCTTCCTCTTGTGAGATCTATCTTTGTTTCTAGGACAATATCTTGCAAGGTGTCCTTTTTCATCACATGTATAGCAAATGAACTTAGACAAATCTTTGTTAGACTTTCTAGTGTTTCTCTTCTGGCGAGAGTGCTTACCTCTGTGATGGTTTGTTCTGCTTTTCTTGGATTGTACTGTGAGAGCTTGATCTTCACTTCCCATCTTTTCTTCTCGTGCTAATATTCGAGCTTCTTCTTGTGAGCATTCCTCCCACAGTCTGCTAAACTTGACTAGCTTCTTTCTGGCACAGATCCCTTGAATGAAAGAGTCCCAAGCCCTAGGGAGACCATTCAAGGTGGTCATCACAATTTCTGCATTCTCTACTTCTTCATCTACCGCTTCCAGCTGTTCCTTGATCTGAGAGACCCTTGTAAAGTAAGACTGGATGGTCTCCGCATTTTGGATCTTTACATTCTTCAATTGTTCTCTCAGAGTCATCTTTCGGTTTATGTTCTTCCCTTCAAATAACTTGGTCAGGGCATCAAACATCTCTTTAGGTGTCTTTAGGGAGGACACCTGTGATATGAAGTGATCCTTGATTGAATCAACAATAATCCTCTTAGCCATGACCAATTTATTCTTGTGTAAGGCCTTAGCCTCATCTCCCTCTGGAACTGGAACCTCTTCATTGATGTAAGAATCCAACTCATTTTCTTCCGGGACCAGGGAGATCCTATACTTCCAAGCTCGAAAGTTATCAGCTCCCTCAAGCTTTTCATCAAGCTTGGTATGATGAGACATCTTAACAGAGAACCTCAAATGGAAATGCAAAAGATTTAGATCTTACTAGGTTAAGATGTCGGAACTGGATCTGGAGCTGAATTTCTGCAGAGTTGGTTTTCTGGTTCAAGAGCAGATTAGGGTTTGACATTTTCGGAGTTCTACCCAACCAAAAACATTGATCTTGATCTCTAAAATTCGATTTTGGGGAGGAGATCAATCCAGGCCTGGGCTCACTAAAAAATTCCACTTCTGTGGAAAGCTCTAATTTCCCTCAACAATGTCGGGTCAAAAACTGAAAATGCTCAGAATCAGATTCTGCTTCGACAGAAAGATGCGCCCTGGTGAGGAGAGTCAACCCAACCTCCTTTTGCTGAAAATATGTGGAGAGAGATCCAAAAAGTAGGAAGCCCTAGCTTCAGTAGCTGCACATTGTCTTCTTCTTAGGTTAGCTCTGATACCATGTTAGGTTTTTAACATTTAAGCTATATGATCTTAGGATCTTATCTGAGAGAATAACAAGCACAACAATCAATCACAAGAGACAATGAACACAAAGATTTTCCTCGGGGAAACCATAAAGGAGAAAACCCCGCAACTTCCTCAGAGATAGAATCAACACCAAAAGTAAAATCCAAAGATAGTAAGATGATCTCCCGACAGCAGTAATTTCTCTCTCTCTCTCTTGTCCCAGCTTCTTCTCTCTCTCTCAGTTATACTCTACAACTGAGTGTGAGTGAATGTGTATGAATGTGTGTTAAATAGAGAGGCTCCCTCTCTGTTTATACTAATTCCTGACTTGACAATAACTCACTATGGCCGACTTCTCTAGGAGAGTCTAATAACCCTAGGGCCCCACAACTGCGGGGACTTTGACCCTTGATCAATAAGGAGGGTTATACTCTATGACTTTACATGACTTGTTTACTTATTGAATCTCCCGATTGGGGCATGACATGACTCAATTACATTACAGATACTTCCCAGAATAAACATCGGGGTATAATACATAAGATATACAAGTGAATAAATTCTGAAATTACAAATACATCAACACTTGTGTTGCGAGATAGTCAAAGAATTTTAATTCCAAACATGAAGTAAACATGAAAAAAAGGTAAGTTTTCTAATTACTACAACTAAGAATCTCTATCAGGCCTGGATGCCGTACTCGGGAAAGCGAGGCTGGGTAAATACTTGGTTACTTTAAAATAAATTATAAACTTGAAAGAAACAATGATTGATCTAGAATGACTAAAGCTAACCTACATAAAACAATCACACCACTTCAAGTACAGATATGGGCTTCCCCCAAATGGGGGAAGAGGGTTGTGGGAGCCGTAATCCCACTTGCTCTTTATTCAAATTAGTTACAATAATTTGAAAAGGAAAATCCCTTTTTTTACCCTTGAAAAATGGGTCAGAAGGGACTTTGCAAATGCTGGGAAGAAAATGAATGGAGGAGAGGGAAGGTAGATGGATCGTGGGTGCTTCGGATGGTGAAAATTTTGATTTTTCGACAGCTCCTCCCTCTCTTTTTCCTCCGACCTGCTAAAAACCAGCAAGCTAATGAAGCAAAGTTAGTGGGTTAATGCTTTAAAAAGACATAAAAATACAATACTTAAGTACTTGTAAAAATTGGAAAATTTTGGGACTTTTAAGTACGAAAGCATCTAGTGATTTAGATCTAATACTAGAGATAAAACTTGCAACTTTTAAATCTAAACTTATGCAAGTAATTAGGAATGATAAAACATTTTAGATTTGATTTCACTTGCGAGCATAAAGTAACCGAGAGAGAAAGTTTAGATTTAAGGTGACGAAGATAAGTTCTCAAGCCCCAGCTTGAATCTTTGTGAGGAATGGAAGTGCCTGAAATACAAGAATAGTTAGATCCGAGTAATTGTTTTGATGGAGAGAAAGATGCAACCGAGCTCAGGCTTCCCTTCAAACTTGATGAACTACAAAGCTACAACAACTTTCATCAAGTGAGCTTAGTCTAGTACATTTCATTAAATGAAATAAGGAGAGTACAAGTATTGACGACTACAGTCTACCACATCTATTCTCAAATAATAAAACATAAACAAGCAACTTGAATCTTCAAATGCTTGCCCAATGGACTAGAAATAGCCTTCTTATGCTAGAATAGATCTACGACTTTGAAGAAAAGAAAATTGCAACCAGCTAAATATCACCTCGATTTACATGCACAACATCACATCCATGAAATTCCTTGCACAACTTGGACCTCCAAAGCCTCAATTTTATTCAATAAAATAACAATAGTACATAACAGGAGCAAAGGTTCCTTCCTTTCGTTTGGAATGACGAAGAAGGCCTCGCTTAAATAGAAAAACCCAGCCCTAGGGGGGGCAATCAACATTGGCAGAAGAGCTCACGTTTGGGTGAGAGATTGAAGGGATTCGCTTGAGTAGAAGTGAAGTGTAATGAGAGGTAGGCGACACCTCTTACCTCTCAAATGGATAGCCACCATTCTGCCTACCACATGATCAAGTCACAAATCACATGGAGTGCGGCGCACTCATCTTTGTGAGATACTCTCGCTACACTCCATATCAATATAAAAAGTCACGCCTTGATTTATGGAGAGATCACCTTGATTTAGGAAGAGGTTGCCTTGATTTCCAAGTTAACTCCACGCCAATAGAACCATGCGCATAATCCAACGCGAGGGCCCATGAGGTGGGGCGTGTATCCAAAATTGGTTTCATTCGCTAGCTTCCAAGATTTTTCTTATGTGATGCTTTATCCAAAGTTTAATTCGCCCCTCCTTAACAAACAAAAACGATACCTTCTCCATGTTATTTGACCAAGGTACCAATGACTTATGACTTTTTTCCTTAGTGTCATTTTGTCGCTTTTTAGCATTTATTGGCCAGTTGGTAACACCCTGAGAGAAATAATGCCGTAAGTGATGATTTAGTCACCCAAAGCATAGGAAAAGTGATTTAGTCAACCCTAGAACATACAATACGTCAACAAAATTGAGGGGTTTGCCAGACTCCCTCTGAAACAAAACAATACCAACTCCCTGTGCCTGATACTGTGCATCATCACCCAACTCAATGTGGAGATTTAATCCACCCTCCTGCAATTTCTTGAAGAACCTCTTCTTTCTTGTCATATGACAAGATGCTCCACTGTCGATGTACCAAATACTGTTGCCTGTGGTGCTTGCCATGCAAGCTATCAAACAAAAGTCCTCGTCGAAGTTTTTGCTGAACTCCTCCACCTCTGCAGAACCTGCCATCTGGGTATTGTTCTTCTTCTTCTTGTCTGGGCACTGGGAGGCAAAGTGTCCTCGCTTCTGGCAAATAAAACACTTAACTTTGTACATGTCAATGTTCATCTTACCACCCTTGTTCTTCTTTGCCTTACCCTTGCTCTTTCCTGCTAGGGCTAGAGCTTCTTCATCCATAATTTGTGTGGCACTGCTGGATGAACTCGAACCTTGACCCATATGGGTTTACGCCTGCACAAAGTTATCCCACAATCTCTGCCAGTCAGGGAGCTTCTCCCTAGCCACCACACCTTTTACAAAGGTTTCCCATGGCTTAGAAAATCCATTGAGAGCTATCTAAACTAGCTCCTCATCCTCAGTCTTAGAGCCAACTGCTCCAAGCTCATCTCTGATCTGTGTGAGCTTTGTGAGATAAGGCACCACTCCTTCACCCTTGGCCATCTTGGTACTGCGCATCCTCTCCTGCAGCACCATCTTTTGGTTTTCGTTCTTGCTCTGATAAAGTCCTTCCAAAGCCTTCCACATCTTTAATGCGGTCTTCTTCCCATAAAGGTGAGGGACTATGTGGTCCTTCACCCCATCCAAGATGATCAACATAGCTCTGGAATCTAACTTCTTCCACCTTGCCAACTTTGCCAAATCTGTGGGCGCAACCTTTGTGGAATCAATGTGCTCCTCTTTATCACTCACATCCAAGATCTTCATGATCCTTTCTTTCCTACTAGGAAAGTTTTGAGCCCCTTGGAGTCTATCCTCAACTCAACTGTACGGCCATAGTGAAGTGTACTTGTCAAACCCTAGATCTGAAATCTAGGTTTGTGTCTTCAATAGATCTGCCCCTGATCTATATTAATACTACTGCAGTTTCTCAGATTTAGCTCAACAGAGCTATGATACCATGTAAATTTCCTTAAAACTCAAACTTGAGCTACATAGTATATTTTTAATTTTTACTGATAACTACACATGAGTTTTTTTTTCTAGTAATGCAGTGGAAAATAAATACTGAGAAACTTGTAACAATAATCACATCAATATAGACACAGTATTTTTGGGTATGGAAATCCCCGGATAAAACCCAAGATGGGAAAACCGGTATAGCAGTCATATATGAAATTTTATTATGAAGATATAGAACAAATACATTCCAGTGGATCAATACACCCAACCTGGAAAAATAGAACCTCTGCGAAATTATTGAGCAAGCCCAACGAATCAGTATGCCTTCCCTACGCAGCTGTACGACCTCCTGCATCAGCAGTACAGATCCGTACGGTCCCGCGTCAATTGTACGGAATCCGTACGACTGATGTACCTCCTCCCTCTGATGCATACGACCTCCCTCTGTGTGATCTCGTACGACCCTGTGCTTTTCCTGATTAATTAACGAATCCCATGGGTGAGTGTTCCTACGTCTTTTCTTCAAACTTCTCTTTTTGACTTCTTTGTTTGTCTGTCTCACTCTGTATGTGTCCTCTCCACCAAATCTTCTTTTAACTCAATGGCCAAGCGAAAACCCTAACCCTCACTATGGATTAATGGATGAGATCCTCTGGTGAGATCAATGGCCAAGATTAGATTAGCCATCACTTAAATTATTTCACTTTTCACTTTATAAAAGTGACTCCATTAGGTCAAAATCAAATTAGATTAATTAATGTATTTTCCTAAGTCTAAACATAGGAAAATCACATTAATACATTTGGCTTCTTGCTTTGTCTTCTAGCATGCAAGGACACATGCAATGATAGAAGACCTTCATTGTTTTAGACTTAGGAAAATCACATTAATACATTTGGATTCTTGCTTCATCTTCTAGCATGCAAGGACACATGCAATTATAGAAGACCTTCCTTGTTGCCAGTTTCTAACACCTTCATCCGTCCTCAATGGAGGAAGAAGGCCTCGCTTAAATAGAGTTTACAAGCCCCCAGGGGTGTACCAAACAACCGGAGTGGACTTGAGTTAACTTGAACTATTTGAGTGATCTGAAGGATTGATTGGAGTGTTGTTTGAAGGAGAGGGCGTCATCTCTCAAAGAGAGATGCGTTTCAACCTTCCAAATCTCAAACCCCATCAAGTGATGACACCTCTCAAATCATAAGCTCACATGAGGGGCACATCTCTTAATTGTGAAGATGAGGGAGAGAGCTTGAGTTCATGCAAGCTAATTGATGGAGGTGTTTGGGTTGAAGTAAATGGAACCCAAGTGGTGAGCGCCACCTTTCATACATAGCCCCCACCACACCAATATTTTAACGCCATTTCAAACCCCTCGTGAGGGCCCATGGTGAGGGGCGCATTCTCTTGTCCCACATAATGATTCGCTAGTCATTAAAAAAAATGAATCATATGTGACGCTTTAGACTTAGGCTTACTCGCTTTTAACTTAAGAAATGATCGCCACTTCCTCCATGTCATCTTAATATGATTCCTTTTTGACTTTTTGACTTTTGTTTGCAGTGCAATTTGTCACTTTTTTGCAATTTTTTGACGTTTTGTAGCATCTTTAGAGAAATAATGCCATACGGGCTAATTTAGTCACCTGGAGCATGGGAAAAGTGGGTCTTGGGGTAAAGGAGGTGCTATGAACTTGAAAACGAGCCCATCCACTCCAAAAATAGACTCTGGATCATACTTTAATTACATTTTGAATTTTTCCATTTAAACCATTAAGAAATGGCCTAAAAATGTGGATTTTTTTCTTTCTTTCGGAAATTAAAAAAAACCTAAAGGGGACCTAGTACATGTTCATAATGACTCAAAATTATGTCTAACACGCTTATACACATCGACACATGAACTTTAATAGCCTCCAAGAGTTTAACCACCAAGACGAAATTCTAGCTTTGGAGGAGTGGTGAAAAACTCGAAAATTATACATCGCTTATTCAACATTGTATAATTGACAAGGGAAAAAACACCTTGGAATGATCGGATTGATTGCCAAGTCCTAGGAATCCAAGTCCTTTACAAAAAGTTTGTCGTGTTGGAACATTTATTACAACATCCCCAAGGGGTATGAACATGCATTTATTAAAAAAGAGGCCCAAAAATGGCCCTGATGAACCACAGACTTCTAAGAATTGAGAATAAACAATTGTCTTGTTCATGACTTCGACGGCTCATTGGAAATCCACTAAGTGCAAAATAATTGGATAATAGGTTGGAACATTTGTCATTCTCCCCTCCTTTGGGCTTTATCCCTTGCCTCTCTCAAATCTTGAAGTTGATCCTCCAAGGACATTTGTCAACAGCCTACAATTTTGATGAAACTTCCTAATCCAACCATTAAAATAAGGTATAAAAAGCTTCCCTGCTTCATAAGTGATTTTGCTTCATTGAAGGGTATTTCTTTATTCATTATTCCACAGCTGCAATTTTTTGAAAAGAGGTCTAAGGTGGCAGTTTTTGGTTTCTCAATAGTTTTAGACCCTGAAGCAGGTCTATCGTCAGGAGAAGCTTCTTGGAAGCCTTCACGGATGTAAGCTCATCATTTTGTTTTTTATTAATATTTGGTTATTATGATGCGTAGGGTTTTGTCATAGGGTTGTCAGTTTGGTTATTATGATGCCTGATTGTTAAAGTTGATTGAACTCCTCTGTCATGACCTTAAAAATAATACCTTGGTTTTTTTTTAAGGTCATGACAGAGGAGTTCAATCAACTTCAACAATCAGGCATCAACACCACCAACATCAAGGTTTGTACCTAGATTGATGTGCTTGATTAAATTCCAATCTCTTACCCTCATACATGATAGAATCTAGTGGAAACGTTGCAATACTGAAATCCTGAAAACTATTAAGTCTGTTGAATTCTGAATGGGATCTAAAGTTCTACTTTTTGCATATAAGTTTGATGAGGTTGTAACCACTCTCAAACATTTTGAAACAATTAATGGTAATGTTAAAAATTTAAGTAAAAGGATGGAAAATAAAAGATAAGAAAAATGCCACTTTTACTTTAATTCTTAAACATTACCATTTACTCTGACTAACTTCAATGTCTTTTGTACAAAATTGGTCAAATTTTTATTAGACAATTCGTGTTTTGAAAACTCCATGGCAATTTTTTGGGTCTTCACGTGGTTTTTAGGAAAAAATGCCGATTTTTTCAAAAAATCAAAAAATTGTGAGGTCCGATTTTTTCAAAAAACTGCGAGGTCCAATTTTTCCAAAATATCGCGATTTTTTTAGCCTATTGATACAGGCTAAAAAAATTGCAATTTTTTGGGAAATCAACGAGTTATCGATGATGTTTTCAACTATGCTTGAAACAACTTAATCTATACCAACAAAGAGATTCAAAGAGATAAAACAATGCATAATTGTACCAAATCACATATTACCCAAAAGATTGATTACATAATAGTGAGTCATAGGTGACACAGTGGATCTCCTTGCTGCAATGGAGGTAGCAGTCTGAGGTCTTGGGGATGGGAAGATTGAATTGTCCACTACTACAAATTATCTAGAGAAAATAATATCCAACCCTATGCTCTTGGGAGCAGGAGCGGGAGCGGGAGCGAAAAGCGAAATTTTCAAAAGATTCTGTTTTGGGAGCGTTTTTTATATAATACATATTTTAATATATTTTAATGCATATATATTAAAAAAACATGTATTATGCCAAATTAGCTATAGAAAACATAGATATAACCATTTAATACACATATAACATCAATCATCTAGGAACTATGACTTGTAGCATTGTCATCAAATGATCAATCATCAACAACTTCAACCTTCAAATTTCAACATATAATGTTTGTCATCAACAAATTCTAAAGACTAACAGTCTAAGAGATAACATCAACCATGAAATGAAACAAAGCATCATTATATCATATTCAATGAATCAATACCAAAGAGTTGTAAGATCATAAGATGATAAGAATCAAGATGCAATCAACAATTTAAAGTTCAAACTTCAAAGTAGGCCATAGTGTTTACAAAATAGGCCATATTAAACATGAAATACAAAGTACTATGATACTATCTAGTAATCTACTAAGTTTTCCTCTTGCCACGAGAAACTTCCAATTTTTTTTCTTATGTTCTAGGTGGAATAGGAGTTGCTGGAAGTGATCATGGAACATGAGAAGAAGGTGAATGGCCTCCATGGATTGTCGGACGTTTTGAAGCTAAAGGAAAAACTCTTGCATTTGGAAACCTGCTGGTGGTTGGGGGTGGCATCTTTGATGTATGAATCGGATCACCCTCATGATCACCCAATAGTTCATCCTCCAAGGGCTCTATTGTAATGGCTCCATGCTCCACATTAGCCTCCTCTGGATTGTTGTCCCAAAGCAAAAAAGTTCTATCATTCTTGGCCGCTTCACAATAATGGGACAACAACCTCAAGTTGTAGTGCACATAAATGAAACGTTCGGCCTGTTCTATTTCTCTTGACGTTTTGGATGAAGGTGTAGGTGCTCCAACACATGTCTATAGAAGAACTTTTGACAACCTATGAAAGCACCCTCACCGCCAATTTATGCAAATATGTGGCACCACTGCCATACATTTTCCACCAACAGATAGGATCCAACCTCTCTTGATCTTTGATTGCATGCAAGGTACCAAAGACTCCATGTTCAATGATCTATTGGCTCAATTCACTCCGTACTTGAGCACACTCCTCCTCATTAGGGACCAACTTGTCTAATGCAAGCATATACCCATTTTGCACCTTTGGATCTGTGTGTGGTCTTTTCCTAACTCCACTGCCAGATGCAGGTTGGGCCAACCAAGATGGAGAATAATATTTTGGGGTAGGGAATTTGCAAGGGCACGGAGTGGAACATTCAAATTATTCCACCTTTTGACCACATGTTTATGAATATGGTTATACAAGATTGCATCTCTTTGCTCAACAATGTCTTTGATTTGACCAAGCATGCTATCCATTTGCTCATACACCTCCCCAATCACCGGATGATCTGTATTTGCAAAACGAATCATGTTATAAACGAGCTTGGTGAACTGTAGAACATATTTAACCTGTGCCCAGAACTGGCCATCAAGAACGGTGTCCTCCACGTCCTGAAAGTCATGTCTATCAGATGCGCTTGCAACTCTGTCTTTCAATCCCTGCCATGAATCACTTGAGACCATACTAGCCAATGCCTCTCTTACCTTCAAAAGCCTCCTGAAGGTGAGGTAGTAGCTAACAAATCTAGTCTTCGCAATCTTCAATAGCTCCAACCTAGAGTGATTGCGAAAAATGTGGTGGGCCATGCTATGATAGGTGATAAATTTTATCATTTTCTTACCTCTCTTGTACAAGGCACCAATCCATCGGTAACTAGGGTCCTTCATCTTAATAATATCATGCATCAAAAGGTTCAATGTGTGAACCAAACACCCTGACCAAAATATGTTGGGATACTTATCCTTAATGATTGCTGGACTACTGCCTTGCAATTAGCAGCATTATCTGTGATGACTTGAATGACATTGTATGGCCCAATCGTTTAAATGGTTTCAAATAAAGGTTGTGCAATATTAATACCAGTTGTTACCAACTTATTTGTACCATAGTTGGATTAGCTGAGGAGCCGCCATTTGACAAACATGATAAATGTTTGTGTTCCAGTATATCAGATGTTCTGCCTTTGTGTTTAGCCAGTTTTGGTTAGTCAGTTTTTTGTTTGAATAATTATGAGCATGGCCCCGCGGGATTTGTAATAAAATGTGCTAGTAGGATGTTTTGATTGGTTCGGTCTCCTAAGACGTAGAATTTCAACTAAGGTATTCCAGGGAGTTTTTTCCCTTTGACAATTATGCTTTGCCTAGCCAAGTATAATTGACGAGGTTTTCTCCTGCTTCCTCCAAAGCTGGAATGCCCGCTTTTGAATTATGGGACTTGGGGGGTTATTAGAGCCCAATTGAGTACATATAAACCTACTAGACATTATTAGAATAGACTATGGTCATGTCCTAAGTCACTAGGACCCTAAGAAAAAATTCCGAAATTTTTTTACCGGACGCGTCAAATTTTTAATTTTTTTTAATTTAAATGGAAAATTTAATTTTGTAATAAGTCAATCATCTGAAACCCGAATTCAGTGATTGAAGGCTCTAACCTTAAGCCAAAAATCATTCATGATCAGCCGACCAGCTATCTCCAAGTTTCAGAAGTTCATTCAGCCTCATAATTAATAATTTCTCAAAAAAGTCATTTACAGAGAAATTATTAATTAAAATATTAAAAATGAATATTTTGGAGAAAATAAAAAACTCTCCAAAATAAACCAAATTCAATAAAATAAAAGGCTAAATGGCATGGCACAGAGCATTTATGATGATTCCAATCAATATCGGTCAGTTTCAGATCAAGTATCAGAGTGTAGCAGTTGAACTATCAGTCAGAAATTTGCCCTCTTTGGTCAAATCCGTTTTTGGTTGAAGTGTGGGTTATCTATTGGTTGGGTGATCATTATGAGGGAGGATGAGCCACCTCACCCCCCCCTCATTACTCCAGCACTCAGTTGCAGTTCAGTTCGACTCCAAATCATCATGTCGAGCTCATTCAATCACTCTGGTGTTACTCTTAGTTTGGTTTTAGGGTTTTAGCGTTCTCTCTTTGTATAAATAGAGGCTCTTTGAGCTCTGTTAGGATGGATCTTTGACTGAAAACTTACTCTATAAGAATTTGTAATGGCTTATGCTCATCTTTGGAATAAAATCAAGACTTTGGAGGTCCATGCAACTCAGTACTTGTGGTGAATGAATTTTGTGAGGTGATTTCTGTCCATCTATTTCATTTTAAATGCTCATATATTATCTAATCAATTAGTTTTAGAAGTCTACTGTTTAGAACGTAAAATCTTCCATTTACAGTTGATAAATTGGTTGATTATGCTAGTTTATTTAAAAGATTTCATGAGTAAGACATATTCGGTTATATTAATGTTGATGAGTCTTTATATTTATTAGCATGCTAGTTGATTGATCTCACTGGGCGTTTGAAATGTTTTGATCTTGGACAGGATCTACCATCTTGGAGAAGGGTGTGAGCTCGGTTGCATCTAGCTCATCTTCAAGATCACAAATTTTTATTTGTTTAACACTGGTTTTTCTGCAAGATCTACAATACCTTGGATATTTCCAAGAGGAAGGCTTTAAAAGTCTTTGTTTGCTTCAATTTCCATCTCATAAAATCTTCTTTAAAGTTTGTACTTTGGTTACTGGTTACTTTTGGAAGCCCTAGCTTACCTCTTTGCATCCTTTGGCTTCCCTTCCCTTGCTTTAGTTGGCTTGCTTTTCCTCTTTCCTCTTCGCTGTCCTCTTTTCCTTTGCCTTCACTTAGTTCACTGCTCTCTTTTTTACTATTTTACAGCCCTCTTTTTCACCTTTTGGACAGCCCTCTTTTTGCCTCTTTCTTACCTTTTGGACAGCTCTCTTTTTTATTGTTTGCTGCCCTCTTTTTTGGCCTTTGGACAGCCCTCTTTCTTGCCTTTTGGACAGCCCCTTTTATCCTTGTCTCTCTCCCTTTCCGTAGTCTTTTCTCCTCTCTCCTTTCTCCTTTTTCATCGCTGGTTTTTACCCCTCTTTGAGAGTTTAGTTTGTAGTTTTATGTCTTAATTTTTTGATTAACATATAACGTTTGAATTGTTTAAAGCTCTTACTTGCAGGAAGAATCAAGAGAATCCCAAAGGCTAAATGCAAGCAAGGAAGCAGACAAAGAACAAAAAGACAAATCTTCCCTTTTCTTTCCATCCATTTCTCTCCCTGTTCTTTCAGGAAAAGGCAAAAACAAAGTCACAAAAAATTGTAAAAAATTAATAAAAAAACGAGTGGGATTACGGCTCCCACACCCCTCTTCCCCCATTTTGGGGAAGCCTATATCGTCCCATTGTCATGCTTTGTTTATTTTTGTTTAATAAACTGCTAATGGTAGAATAGGGTAGGATAGTTGCATAATCATAAGTAAAGTAGTTCATGTTTTGATTAATTTACTATGTTTTGAAAATGAAGTAAAAAATGATGATTCGATTGTTTACTTAGACATTGTATAATTTCTTACTGTTTACTTACCCCCTTGCTTTCTCGATTAGGGCCCTAAAAAACCTGAAAGAGACTCTTGGGTAGTTAGATTTTTATGTTTCTATTTCTTTTTCAAGCTTAACGAATTAATTAAGACTCTTGAACTTGCAATAACACAAGTCAAGAGCACTCTCTATCGGAGAGCATACTTAGAACTGCATACCCTTGCATTAGGCATCCTAGATTAGCTAAGTCTCTTGAACCACTGTCATAAGACGGGATCAAGAGTGCTCTCTGTCGGAGAGTCCTAATTAATTGATTTAATAAAATTTGCAACATACATCCCCTAATTAATTAACTTCGTTCTCTTCTTGCCGGAGTATGTTTTGACCGACCTCAAAATCGGAGTAACCAGAAACGACATTGGATCTCTAATCTTGCAAGAATAATTTAATAAAATTTAAAACCCTGTAACCAACGCACCGACGTTGTAGGGAATTTTCCAAAGTACTTCCTAGTAGAGGCGCCGGAACCCCGCTGTCTAAGCTTCTCAGCTAGCTGGTCAATCTCTGCGATACCAGCCTGGGATACTGGGCGGGCCTGACATGTCTTCAATGGAGCGAACTTGGAATATTCTCCTGGCCTTTTTGACAAACCTTCGTTGACACCCTAATCAAGAGCACATAAAATTCTTAAAACCTACCAAGAGCACTCACACAACCTAATATTCACTAGTTTGATTTCTAGACTTGTTATTTAGTTCTTTGCGCATTTCAGTACTTTGACTCCATAAGGCACTGGTCCTTTTTGAATCTGTATAATTAGTTTATTTCGATCAGTTGTCTGTGGCCTATTTTAATTCCTATCTGTAAATGCATAATTAACTAAGTCTGGAATCATTACTTATATTTTAATCTCTTGTTAGTAACGTGGATTGCTTTGATTTGTGTCATACTCAGAATAAATAAACACCTTTAATCAAATAACTCCTAAACAACACCCATCCGCATCCGCAACCTTTTAAAAACACTTTAACAACTTAAGAGCCATAGAAACTCTTTTGTAGGGACTACCCCCCTTGGCTTCGTTAGGAGTTAGCCTAAATGGAGGAGCTAGGAGTAGGTGACAGTACCTGGCCTTGTGCTTGCCCCCAAGGTCACACCTCTCCCACTTCCTTAAGTGAGGAGACAACTTTCGGAAGATTTCTGCTGCTGGTGTGCAATCGGCAGACAACACCAGTCTCGTAGCGATTTGAGTAGTCATGAGCTGAAAGGAAGAATGCACCACTAGCAGACACACCATGAATATTTATCAATGGCTTACCTTTAACATTTGTCCACCCTTCAGATACAATGGATACCCCATAATTCGACCAATCATTTGCAAACTTTCTAAGAGCACTATTGATTTTGGCTCTTTCTCTGTCAAGTCCCACCGTTCTAGCTTTGTCATAACCAGGGCTCCTATATCCTTTAGGGGCACCATTGATGGCTTGTACCATTTCATGCCAATAGGGTGAGCGAAGAACATTGAATGACACACCACATGCATAGAGAAACCTGTAAATTTTTGAATCCACATCATCTCTGCAACCAAGGTCAAAGAAATCTGATAATTTTTTTTGCATAGGCGAGAATCCACTAGCATGGGTGGATGATGATCTAGATCCACTACTAAACATTCTCTGTGGGGATTCAGATTCGACCCTTGATCTCTTGGAATTGTTTTGAGCAGCCTCTTCTTCCATCCTGTATTTGTTTCTTTCTTTAGCTGACACTTTGTCACATGTTTTGACTCCAGTAGCCTTACCTTGATCACATGGCATAATCCCACACAAATGCTTTCTCACACGGGTATATGAACCTGTGTAAGTTTTGTTACAATGGAGGCATGTAAACTTTGTGGTTCCACGCCCTCTCCCTCCCCCAAGCCTTGTCACATACTTCCACAAAGGTGTTGTGTCTCTTTGTTTTTGCCCCTCATCACTCTCAATCTCCTCCTCTCCTTCTTCCTCCTCTCCATGGTATGTGCCACTCCCTATCTCTTCATCCTCATCATTGCCACCACCAAATCTACTTCCCACCACCACCATCATGAGAAGAATCGGAACCAAAAAAAAAACCACATACCCATCATGCTTGTTGATTCAATATGAGAATCACTTCTTGCCTACAATAGAATGATGGAGAAGAAGAAATTGGAAAGAGTAGGTAAAAAACACATACAAGATTTAAAATTTTAACATAGTAATTTTCTTTTTCAAAAACAAACAAAGATTGGGTTTTTAGAGCCTATCTCTTTAGCTCTTCAAGGATGGTTGAATGTCTCTATGGAAGCCTTCAATCTTTCTTCCAAGCTCTCACAAATAGAAGCTCTCAATCTCCACTCCAATTTCCCTTCCAAGCTCCTACAAAATTGCTCTCAAACAACTAGCAAAGCCACTCAAAGCCCTAGCAAGATAAATGAAAACAAGCAAATGAGGAATAGAATGAGTCCAAATGGAGTCCAATAGTGTTTATAAAGACTAATTAAACTCTAGCCAATCACTAAAAAACATTTTTTTTTGCAAAAATGAGAAAATTAGGAAAAAAATTTCCCAACTCGTAGAATCGCTCAAGGAGCGTTTTTTTTGGTCCGGAATCGCTTCGGGAGCTATGAGGAATCGCTCCGGGAGCTTCGCTCCCCCATCGCTCCCTTAGTGATTCCTAATTGGGCAGAAAGTGTTTTTTTTCCCGGAATCGTGATTTTGAAAAACGCTCCCAGGGGGAATCAATGAGGAATCGTGATTCCTCATCGATTCCTCCCAGAGCGTGAATCGGGAGCGATTCAAGAGGGGGAGGAGCGATTCCCCATAGTGTAGATCCAACCCTTCCTCTCCTTCTGAAATATGTATATATAAGATAAGATAAGATAAGATAATTATATTAATGTCCAACAAATGACCACAAAAGTAGGTCATTGAGGCTGTGTGGTACAATGCTGTCAATATAAAGTGGGAGCACTAAGCCGTATCCTCGATTCATCCTAGTTGCTTAAGAAAGACAAAAAAAAGTTCATTAAGGCCAATGCTCAACATGCACACTATGCACACTAGGCAAGATCTCCTTTTTAGTTTTTGGAATGTTTTTTTCCTTGTTGTTTTAGCATATTTTTTTGCTTTCCTTTTAACAACAAATTTATACCTTTCACCCTTTCTTTGCATGCAAGGATAGATATTCCAAAGTCAAAATCAAGCTTTTAGGCTTTTAACAAACCATGAAAATTGCCAAATATACACAAGAGGTCAAATGTGTTTTAGAGTGGTCAAATTTAGCATATGGAATCAAGGTTTGGAAAGTCAAGCTTGGTAAGAATGACGTTTTCAAAAGAAACTTTAGGTTTTTGGCATAAGGAAATTTTATAACCTCATGCAAATAGAAACTTTCCAAGAAGTTACCATGTGTCACACTAGGAGAACCATCAACCCGCTTAAGGCTACTCTTGACTTATCATTCTTTCACCATTGAGACCTTGAACCAAACCATTATTGCTTGCTCAGAACCATGACATTTAACCTGCACCTCTAATACATAAAACTACTAATTATAGATGTGCCCCAAAAATCAATCTTTCTTGAAAAAACAAAAAGTGGGAAAGATTGATCTTGAAGGGAAAGAGCTTCAGGCTATCTTGTAAAAAAACAGAAAACAATCTTACTTGACTCGCTTTTTTACAAGGAGCACAAATGTATGAATATCATTATCATGTGGGCCTCTGGATCTTAGGCTCTCAGAAGAAGGAAAACTACTTAAAGTTGTAGTTTTATTGGACTTTGTTGGCTCTAGAAGGAATTGGGATCAATCTATATGTTTGGATCAATGTACAATGGAGCTGTTGTCACATAAATAGTAGTTGGGCTACTTCTGTTCCTGAGCAGTACTTTGAGCCAACCCTTTACTATGAGATTAGCAGATGATGAGCTACAATTGATGATCTCCCACTTGTAGCAGATCCAGAGTATCTAGATTGACCAGTTCTATGCCATGACTAAGCCTCATGACCCCATATTTGATGACTGAGTTAGCCATTGTTTTTCATGACCCATAGCAGAGTATTACAATGCCCATGATATAGCAGCAACATTTGTTTTAGTGATCCTCAGATTGTTTCTAGATCCGATGTAGGTATATGACCCAGGGGATATCATGGATTTGTGCTTATAGATGTTAATGTTGCTCTGTTGTCTATTTTAGCAGTATGACTTAATGAGTAGTGGTTGTATGTTGGTGATACTTTATTGATCTATTTGAAATCTAAAATTATAAGTGATCTAACTGTTTTGGTCAATAGATTCCTTTGTATAATCATTGGTCATGCCCTACTTTAGTATGGATTTGGTCATTTCCCCCCTTGTAGGACACAACTTGCTAGTCGTGGCACCATTTTCACTATCTCCATTCATCCGTGGACCTCCCTTTGTTAAGGATTAACCTTGACTTGAACTTGACTAGTTACATCTGGGATTCCCCCCACCTTCACCTCTATGTTGGAATATGTCTCCATGTATACATTGTGTCTCGGTGTTGGTTTATGTGATCTTTGTCACAGGGAATGTCTACCTCTAGGTCTTGAACACAAGTAGTCCTACCAAAGAAGTGTCTCTAAACACTAAGGCATCGAAGCTTAAAGTTATTCTAAATGGACGCCCTACTAGCATAATAATAGTGTCTTTCGACACTACTGCAAATAAAAATAAACTAGCCAGTTGCCAAGAGATGAGCACTCATCCATTGTATGGTGTAAGGCTCATTTATCCCCACAGGGTAACAAGGTGAGGCAAGCCCCAGAAGGCTAAGCCTTTGTCATTTTTTGGAAGCCCAGAAGGTTTTCTAGAGCACCTGCTCTTGGAGGCTGGCAAGTTAATAATAAAAAATAAAGTTGATGGTTAGAGGATGAGCACCCATTCTTTGTATAATGTACGACTCACTTGTCCCCACGGGGCAACAGGGTGAGACTGACCCCCAAAGGGTCATGTCTTTGTCATTTTCTGGAAGCCCAGAAGGATTTCCGGGGCACCTGCCTCTAGAGGTTAGCTAGTATATACTGCTGTGAAAATAAATAATGAAAACGGTTGCTTGTATAGAGTCTAGTGGAGCCTTCTCATCATTCCACTCATTTGTGAGACACTGCCATTCCCTTATTGTTCACCTATTTCAACTTATATGTTGTGTGGATTCCCTTGTCCTCTAGCCCATATGCATATAGTGTCGATTTATCAAGTCATCCCCTTGGCCTTACTTGATTTCATTCACCTTCACCCATGACTAGAAAAATGGCTAAATCCATAAATGAGTATACATTGGAGGGTCTTGTTAAAAGTTGTTGATCATTTTAATTCAAATTATTTATATATATGTTGTGCTTATATTCACCAACATAAGCTACTTGCATTTGAGTGTCTCACTATTAACATAAATAATGGAGCATGCATATCTGTTCTTGCACTTTGAGTTTAGCATTTGGGTCCTTATTTGACTAGTCTTGACCTAGTCAACCTAGTGTTGACCAAGCTAGGCACAGGATCCAGGATGACTTTTGGACCAGTGATTTTTGATGATGATTATTTATGGTCTACAGTTGTTCATTAGACATATTCATGTTTTAGATGATGATTTGCTATGATGGCTTGTATTATCAACATTTATAGCTTTATTATTATTATGGTTTGAAAATGGATGGGGCCTTTGATGTACCTTTGTGATGGACATATTGGGTGAGTACTCATTCCTAGTTGATTTGGACATTCTAAGTCTAGTGGTGCAATTGGTTTTCAGTTTCGAGCAATTGCAGGAGATATATGGGTCTTTTAGGCATTTTGCAGCAGATTTGCCCTGGGAAATTAAAAATAAAACACAGTGCAGATATTGTTGAGATCTCCTAGGGCGCTAGAGTGGATCCTTCGGGTGCAACCAGTCGATTGTACCATCTACCTTGGGTTCCAAGCACATCTGTTCAATCATTTTGTTTTCCGTAAATGCTTCCCGGGTGAGATTTTGACAGTTTTATGTTCCCAAGGCAACAATTTAGTGATAAAAAATGGCTAACGAGGCAATCGATTTGGGAAATCGAGGCAAAGGAATGGCATGGAAATGGTCCAAGGCACAGTGTTTGGGTCACCTTCATCGTCCGACATCAACTTCACTCCACTGGGGGTCCACATATCCTTGATTTTTGCAGTTAGAGGGTGTTTTGATGTATTTTGAGGGACATACCCTAGTGATTTTTATCAGTCCTTTATATTACTTGCCACCATGCCATGTTGTTGTGCCACGGGACCATGCTAGTGAAGGATGTTATAACCTCCTAGCCCCCACCATGTGCTATTTTATGTTATTGATCATTTTTTTATGTGGTGCACCCCCTCATTGGGCATTTTTAGTGATGTGCCCCCCTCTTTTAGTGAGTTGATCCGTGTATGATGTAACCGGCTAATCTTAGCCGTAGATTAGGATGATATTATCTTTTGATCTTGACCCTTGATCTTTTTGGTTCTAGGTTTTGTGTATTGGAGAGATCTCATTTGTAAAGGGTACTTTTGGCTCTGGAAATATTGAATACAAGAAAATTTTTGCAGAGACCCTTGGAAGCTTTGTGAATGTATTTGGATGTGATTGCTACGCCTCTTGCTTGGAAATTTCAGTAGATCTTGCATGCAAACAAATATTTTTCTAGAAGGCTGTACTGATCTTTTGCAAGGTAGCGAATTTGGTTTGAGGAGATTGTTAAGACGTCTTGCATCGTCTTCCGGTTAAATTGTTTCATCTTCAGAGAGTTTTTCAATTCTTACTTTGTGCATCGGATTTTTCTCTGTAGATGAAGTATGTAACTTATCTTTTTCATCTGTGAACAAATTTCATTCGTAGTTTGATTTTGCAGGTGGAGAAGAGGGGGCCCACTTCCTTCTTTGGGCGTTTTACTTCTGTTTCGTGCTGGATCTCGCTAGAAATTGTAACCAAGTGGAAGGATCATCGACGTCCAAGGCGGCCACAAGTATTTTCAGGTACGATCTGCAAGGTTAGTATTGTTTTTCAGTATTTTCATCCATTGGTCCATTAAAAACCCTTTCTTAAAACCCTCGTTTTGTATATTTGATAGATTTGGTGAGTTTTTGATGACAACCATCAAAACCCACTTGGAGATTGTTGAATAGACCCTAGATCTCGAATTTCACGTAAATCAAACTCCATTTGCCCCGGGATCTAGCACTAGTCTCTCTAGGTGGGGGCGCCCACTTTGGTTGGGTGGCCAAATCTTCAGATCTATCAGTTGGGTATGCTTGAACCCTCTTGATTTTCATAGATCCATCCTTCAAGTTTCTCGATCTAGTCACTCCTTGCCGTGATCTATTCTTTTGGGTCCGCCATGTCCACTTTTGCATAAACCCTAGGTGGGTCCCATTAGGATTTCCATTCGTGTGGCTAGATCTTTTCAGACCTATCCTGTGGGTATGCTTGAACCGACTTGATTTTCACAGATCTATCCTCCAAGCACTCAGATCTAGTCATTTCATGCCCTAATCTACCTTTTTGGGTCCACTTTGTCTTTTTTTGCATAAATTCCTAAGTTTGTCCTTTAGGTTTCTCTTGTATGTGGCTAGATCTTTCTCAATCTACTTTGCTTAACTCATTGTGGTACTTTCCTTATTAAGTTGGGTTATTTTCCTAATTCTTTAAGCCTCCCCAACTTCACCTTAACTCCTACACCACATGCATTTCCTAGATCTAGACTACCTCACTCATTATCTTTCTTTTTTACCCATTGCTAAACCTTGGGAGTGTCTTGAGTAGGTTCGCTGGCCCTTTTAGGCTAGTAGGGTCTTCCCCTTGGTCATTCTCCAGATTGATCTAAGGCGATAAGAGCCCGTTTGGTGTGATAACTACCCTTCATTTGTAGTGGACGAGGCCCTTCCGATGTCACCGGTTAGCTACCCCACCTCTATTGTCCCGGATGGGATACCTTTAGCGGGTAGCTACACATTGTGTGATAACAGAAGCTTTCCTAATGGAATCTTGTTGGCTCTTAACCCCAAACACAACTGGGGGTTGTTAAATGTACAACATCAAGAGTCATTCTCCAATCCAATCTGATGAAACCAAGATTGGGCCTCATGTATTGAGGTAGAGAAATTGAGTTGTACTCACTAATTTGGAGTAGATTCATTAGGGTGAACATAAGGATGACTAAAGTCTTGTGAGTAATATCAAGGTTGGAGATTTGTGAGTAATGTCAAAGTCCTATATCCTCATATGATTGAGGTGGTGATGATGTAAGGTCTTGTGGGTAATATCAAGGCTATAGTCTTGTAATGTTGCCTTTTTAGAAATTTAGGCACTTTAACTCAAAATAATTCCATAAGGCTTAAAATTTTAGGGTGTAGAAGTGATGTTTCTCAAAACCCTCTTGAACAGTGATTTTCTGGTAGATTGCTTGGTTATGAAAAAACTGAGGCAGTTCTAGGGGAGTGATATGGAGCTTCCACTTGGTTTGACAAGGTGATATATACGGTTGGTTGATATTGTGTGGCTGAGGACTTTTTACAAACACTTCACATACATCTTCCTTCAGTACTTTGTCTAGTTTCGAAATTAGGAAAACTAGGAAACTAGTCTTGACTTATCTGGTCCCAAACACTACCAATTTCTTCTTAATTCTCTTTGGATGGTTGCAGGAGGTATTGTTATCACGAATCTTGTAGTTGCCTTGTAGAGTAATCCTATACAGGATGGCAGAGGGGACACGCAACCAAAGTCGTGACGTACGGATATCCCAACTCCTAGATGATGGATGGTTGTCACGCCAATTGAGATATCCTTCACTTTATGCCACTGAAGCCCAAGTGACAAAGGGGAAGACCAAGACCTTATCCTACAAGAAATACCTAAAGCAAATCACCAGATTAGATATACGTAAGGTGAGAGTCGGAAACCCTAGATTTAAGGAGTAAGCCATGATTTAAGGAAACGCTTGAGTAGAGTTGGTTACGGGTGTTGGAAATGTTACTCAATCTAAATGTACTAGTGACTTAAGGAATTAGATATCAGATCTAGGATTAGCATGATTACTCAATTGATCAAACCTGGAACCTTGGGGGAATTTAAATAGAAATATGGAAATGTCCAAGGTAGGGTTAAATAAGAGAATTAAGGCTTACAAAACACTTGCTCGGATGATAGATTTAATAGTGTGCAGAAATCCAAGCAAAAACCAAAAACACAAAACACATAGGAAAAAGACTGACAAGGCAGGATGGGCTCTTCTCCCAGAGATCAGTGCTGCTTTAAGATGGGAAAACGGAGTCCAATGATGGTTCTTAGGAGGGAGAGGAGGTTTTTGCTGAGGGCCAACAAAACCCAAATCGCTGAAAATGCAGATTCCAAGTGTAATACGCCCCAGTGATTTTTCCTACCTACTACAAGTGGTTTTTTAGTAATGTGTGTGATGTGCAATGCATGAAAATTAAAACATAGAGAAATAAGCCGAGAGACTTATCTCGAACCCGTAGATATCTTCCTGGATGACGAAGACTGCTTCCTCATAGGTCAAGGGAGAAATCCGTACAAGATCTTGGTGAAAATATGCTTTGCTCAGTGACATTAGCGCCCCCTTATTATTGGAGACATTTACCACCATACACACTCATTTTGGTCAATTTGGCCTAGTTAAACCACTATCCTAAGTTTTATTGACTTAATTGACATCAGAGGAGCACTGTATGACATCAGTATGAGCACACCCATGCCTACCTTTAGTCAAGGAGGCTAACTTAGCCTTCTCCTTCATTTAGGGAGGCTAACTGGAGCACTACGGGGGAGTGTCATAAATGCCCCATATTGCTAACTAATGGTTACAATCAGTTAAACAGAGCAGTGAAGGCGCCTCCCTTCATTAAATTGATTATTTAATGATTACATAATGAACTAGAGTCAACAGGGGCGCCTCCAACCACTTCTGATGGTCAGTTACACTTCAGTTAACCTCATCGGGGTTCATTGGAGTCATTGATGCGCTACCACTTGTTGGTTGGCTTGTAGTGATGTGTCTGAGCCACTTTCAGTTAGACTCAGTCATTTATTGCACTCCGACTTCAGTTAGGGCTCAGTTGAGTCAATTAGGGTTTTGATCAGTGGTTAACGTGAGTGTTGACTGTGGCTTACATTCAGTTAAGCTAGACTCACTCATTCAATTTGAATGACCTCCTTGGGAATTCAAATTTTCTTGGCATTCATGCTTCCGGCATGATCATTGTATTGTATCATCATTCTTTCATTTGATTATATAGAGCTGCTACTTCCATTGCAACACCATTTTGCCAATTTTATGCATATTTTTCTGTATTCTTTGTGAGATTGTGTTTTCAGTTCCTAGACCACTGTGACAAATTAATACTTCTACCTGCCACACCATGGAAATGTTGATTTTTTTTTCTAATTGCTTAGATGATATCTTAAAACAATTAGCCACTAGAAGATCACTGAAAGAACAACATGTTCAAAAACACAAGAACACAGAGATTTTCCTTAGGGAAACCACATGGGAGAAAACCCCGCAAAACTTCCTCAGTATAGAACTCAACAAGTGCAGTGTAAAACTCAGACAACAGCTGCTCCCTTCTTTCTGGCGCACTACTACTCTCTCTCGCTAAGAACAGCTTGAGTGAGTGATTACAAATGAGAGGAGGCGCCTCCTATTTATATTCTTCTGTTGACTTGACTTCTAACTTGGTGGGGTCGACTTCACTAGCTATCAAAGCCGACTTGTCCAATTGGACATTACAAATAGCATTTATTATAATGACACTTGGGTACTGATGACCCGACTTACATTCGAAGATTTACATTGCTTCTTTCAATGACACTAACAAGACCAAACTCATCTCCCGAAGGAGGAATACACTACTACTAAGAATATCTTCTGAAGTTACAATATATTAACACTCCCTCTTAACTAGGAAGGGATTCAACATGTGTTATTACAACTGTACAACTGTCTGGTGAGACTCTATATGTCATAGGAAGTTTTGGAACATTGTCTAACATCTTCATCATCGATCTTAGCAGGAACATCTTCTGTAATCTTCATCTTGTAGTCTTCGTCTTTCGCACATTCTCGAACATCTTCTATTTGTCTTCTTCTTAACCATCTTCTAGATTTTCTTCTTGTAGTCTTCGTCTTTAGTACATTCTCAAACATCTTCTATTTGTCTTCTACTTAACCATCTTCTGGATCTTCTTCTTGTAGTCTTTGTCTTTCGTACATTCGTGAACATCTTCTATTTGTCTTCTACTTGAATCAACTTTTGGACCTTCTTCAATATGTGAATACTGAATCATTGTCTGTCTGTATCGTCATTATGAGCACCAGATATCAGTATGAGAATACTGAGACATCATCTTTATCTTCAATATCTACAATATCTGTGTAAGGATATTGATAACATCAACAATTTTCATCAGCTTGTTAGTGCTAAAAACTCAACAACAACTAATGCTAGAGTATCATCTACATAATTAGCATAGAGATGCTGAACCATCGATATCATCATCAGTATAGGAATACTGAAGTGACATGTAACTAAAAACATCAGTGTATCATTACTGATACGGACTCAATCAATCACTGATCAAGAAGTAAACAAACATCACAACAACAACATACTAATCATCATATCGAATAATCATCAAGCATGACATCAACCATCAACAACAAGCAGTATAGCAATACTACATCAAGCCTCTCAGTAATCAACAATCATCAACTACTAACAGTATAGTAGTATTGTAACAATCATCAAGCAACTCATCAGTTAACAATCAGTGTAACAACCATCAAACATCTCATCAGTCATCAACAATCAGTATAGCAATACTATAACAACCATCAAGCTTTTCAGCAATCATCAACAATCAACAATATAGCAATACTGAGGATACATCTAGCCCTTCATCTTCTTCGGAGCAGCATCACAGTGAGTTATTCGGTAGATCCATTCGAGCATTTTGTCTAACTTACTAACTCTTTTGAGCCAAATAGGCCTAGTTAGACAGATGGATCTCCCTGGGGACCAAACAAGCCTTGTCTGGCTTACTAACCCTTTTGGGCCAAACAAGCCTAGTCAAACATACTAATTCCCCTAGGATCAACAGGTCTTTAGTCTGGCTTACTAACCCTTTCGAACCAAACAAGCCTAGCCAGATGTACCCTCCCCTAGACTGACCTACTCACCACTGCATCCAACATCTACTGTCACTCCCTCTTTTGAGAGAGGTCCTTTCGGACTACACCAAGTTTGTCTTGAAAGTATTCAAACTTTACCCGAGAGAGAGGCTTAGTCAATACATTTGCTACTTGTTCCTCAGTGGGAACATACTTGAGCTTTACAGCTCCCTTTTGCACCATATCCCGAATGAAATGATATTTGATCTCTATGTGTTTCGACTTATCATGAAATACGGGATTCTCTGTCATCTTGATACAACTCTAATTATCACAAAGGATATCAGTGACATCTATCTCTGCATCGAATAATCCTAACAACATTTGTCGAAGCCATACTGCTTCGCTGCAAGCTGAACACGCTGCAATGTATTCTTCCCTTGTGCACATCCCTTGCACACTCCTTCATGTTTTATTTGAATTTCTGGTAAACCAGTTACCACCTTGCTTACAATTGGAAGAGCTTTGTAGTGCCATAGTTCACTTGGATTGATGGTACTGGTTGTTAATGCAGAATCTGTATGCCCCTTTAGTTTGTAGAGACCTCCTTCTTCAACTCCAATCTCTACTCCATCATCGATAGTTTTGCCTTTGGTTCACATGAGGACTTTTCCATCTACAAAGGCAACTCTGAAGCGTTTCTTGTCTAAAGCTGAAATGGAAAGAAGATTGTTCTTTAGTCCTGGGACATATAGGACATCCTTTATTTTCATAGGCTTTCTGGAATCCAATTTATAAGATGCCTCTCCTAACCCTTTAATGGGATATTGGGAATCATCTCCAAGCATTACTTTGTGTGGAGATTCCTTTTGTTCAAGGCATGAGAATGACTCCTTGAAACCAGTCATGTGCTTGGAGGCACCGCTATCAATCAGCCAGGTATCATTTTTTGGTGAGGCTGATCCGGTTAGGGTAGAGATCAAAACATACTCTTCATTGGAATATTCATCCTTCTTTGCTTCCTCTTCTTCTTCTCGATCACTGTCTTCGGCAACATGTTCTTGAAACCTTCTCATCTTCTTGAGTCTTTCTGCTTTCATGGGACAATTAATTGCAATGTGTCCTAACTTGTGACAGTTGAAGCATTCAAAGCTTGAGAAATATCTCTTACGTCTTTTAAACCCTCGAGTCTTAGGAGGATGGTCATGACTCTTTCTTTTGCCTTTGGTATGGGTAGTTAAGGCTTGATCCTCATTGTCATTTAGTTTTTCTTCTCTGGCTGCTATCCTCTCTTCTTCTTGGACACATTCTTCCCATAACTTCTGTAATTTGGTTAGTTTCCTCCTTGAACAAATTCCTCGGATGAAAGCTTCCCAATCTCTTGGAAGGCCATTCAAAGTTGCCATTACAACTTCTGCTTCTTCAACCATGTTACCAATGGCTTCTATTGATCCTTGATTTGAGCTACTCTTGTAAAGTAAGATTGCATAGTATCTGACTTCTGAGCTCTCACACTTTTGAGTTGATTTCTCAGGGTCATCTTCCTATTAATGTTTCTTCCTTCAAATATCCCTGATAGGGCATCAAACATTTCTTTTGGAGTCTCCATGGAAGATACTTGAAGAATCAGATTGTCTTTGATTGAATCAACTATGATTCTTTTAGCTATGATCATATCCTTCTTGTGCTTGGTTTTAGCTTCAATTTCTTCTGTTTCTTTCATTTCCTCTTTCACAAATTTGTCTAAATCATTCTCTTGGAGGATGAGCATGATTTTGTACTTTCATGCTCTGAAGTTTTCAGCCCCTTCAAGCTTTTCATCTAGCTTGGTATTCATTGTCATCTTTAGAAAACTGAGAACCTCAAATGGAAATAGAAAGAAGGATACTTACTTGCAGAAAGCAACTCCTGACTCACCTTCTTCCTGAGGTCCTAGGGTTTGGAGTAGAAACCCTAATTTTGCAGCTGGGATCACAGGTGGAGCTGAGTGGTGGAAAAGATGTGCCCTCCTGAGGCGAGGTAGACTGTATATTCCTTTTTTTGAGATTGATGATAAAACCCTGGGAAAACTAAAACCCTAGTTTGTCTCGGCAGCAATAACAGGTCCAAATTTGAAAATTCTTGGAATTCAATTCCGTCACCACAGAAAGATGCACCCTTCAGAGGCGAGTTGAAGGAGCCTTCTTTTTTGGTTGATCTGTTGAGGGATTTGTTAAGAACAACAAACCATAGTTGTGCATTGTCTCCTTTCAGGGTGGCTCTGATACCATGTTGATTTTTCTTTATAATTGCTTAGATGATATCTTAAAATAATTAGCCACCAGGAGATCACTGAAAGAACAACATGCACAAAAACACAAGAACACAAAGATTTTCTTTGGGGAAGCCACAAGGGAGAAAACCTCGCAAAACTTCTTCATTATAGAACTCAACTAGTGCAGTGTAAAACTCAGACAACAACTGCTCCCTTTTTGGTGCAGTACTACTTCTCTCTCTCGCTAAGAACAACTTGAGTGAGTGATTACAAATGAGAGGAGGTGACTCCTATTTATGTTCTTCTGTTGGCTTGACTTCTAACTTGGTGGGGTTGAATTCACTAGTTGTTAGGGCCAACTTGTTCAATTGGACATTACAAATAACATTTATTATAATGACACTTGGGTACTAATGACCCGACTTACATTCGGAGATATACATTGCTTATTTCAATGACACTGACAAGACCAAACTCAACTCCCGAAGGAGGAATACAATACTACTAGGAATATCTTCCGAAGTTACAATAAATTAACAGGAAATCAATTAGAAATGACAAATAAACTAGGATTTGCAAATAAAGAAGATACATGAATGAAAAATCATAAAGAAGTAACCATTCCCTAATAAACCAAATTGAAGTACGACAACAGGGTGAGTCCCCCCACCAATGTGCCTCCTTCACTTGGAAATCAAACTGGGTACAAAAGGATACAAGAACTATGCCAGAATGACTCAATGCAAGAGATAAGAAATTTCAATCATCATCACATTCATCTATCTACGGAGGCACAAATGTTGAATCCCAGAATAAACTCTTTATTAGAAGTTCCAATGCTAGAGCTCATGGTTTACAATGGGGGGGGGTCTCGTCTTTATATAGCTTTTGAGAGATGCAAACCCTAACTTACTTTTACATCCGACGGTTGAGATTATAATGTCATCAACGGTGGAGATCAACTTTACATGGATCAAGTTGACTAGATCAAGGGGAACACATGTTTTTCCCAATGGTGCCTTGTCCAAGTCAAACCATAGGATAACATAAGATATAACATGATAATACATTTAGGGGGTCACCTTAGGGCTCAATTCTCCCTAGGCCCCATTACAACATCAAATCAAAAGATATAACAATGTCATACATCATATAGCCAAAGTGAGGGGCGCCCCTTGGTTGACGTCCTCACCAACTGAGCCAAATAAATAATGTCGGATGAACTGATGACTGAAACTGATGAAGAAGTGTCCCAAGAGCCATAATACATCATCGGGATAAATTTCCTACCATTTCCTTGACTACCCAAGCCAAATTGATTTTCCCAGTGATTTCCTAGTTCATTTTCTGATGGTACAACCTCTAAAAATCATAAACATCATCATATTTTCCTCAGGCTGAGAACTGGGGAAAACTGACTGCACATGAGTATCTAGAGACATTGAAAAATGGTACAAGTGACTACTCATACCCCCTGGAACATTGGGGTGCTCTAGGAGAACAAAAATCATTGCAATAATAATATAATTTGACTAATAATAAAGTGATAATAATCACTGATCATGCAATATGAGGCCAAACTCTGAGAACTAAAACCGCAGTATTGGTCTTGGGCATGTCTGGAGTAAATATAAGCACTGTTGTTTTTTGAGCCACTGCATTAGGAACTGTGTTTGACTTGGTCAATTGGGTTGACTAGGTCAAAGTACCCAAACTGTAGGTGAGATGTTGAACTAAGATGAACCTACATGCATCCAGGGTAAGAACTGTGCTCCAAGTTGTATATTAAAACCCAACTTTACTCATGTTATTTAGAATCATGGCGACAATAATAATAATAATAATAACAACAACTATTAAGATATACTTGTGTCTTTGAAGAATCATTGAATCTTCTGGAAGTCTCTTGTATATGCCATTCTTACAAAGCTTAAACAATTTGCTAGTGCTGGATGAGGATGGAAAACAAGGATAAGTAAAGGGTGATGACCTCTAGTTGATTTGGACAATGTGATCTCTCCAAATGATGACAAATACACTCAACCAAAATGATATATGCATGACAGATAGCAATATGGGATGGTGGTATCTCACAAATGGATAAAGTACTTGGGCTTGTTTCCTTCAGACTCTAGCAAGTTTCCTTTCTCATCAATTTGGAACACTGGTCAACTTTCAAAGCCAGGTGTCCTGGTAAGCCTTCTAGGCTCCAGTAAATGACAAAGATATAACCTTTGCAGGTTAGTTTCACCTTGTTGCCCTATAGGGGAAAATGAGCCAAACACTATACAAGCTGTGAAACCGGATTTGTCCAAAAGGGCCTGCGTGTCCCGTGTCCGCGTGTCGGACACGGACACGCTGACAAAACGTGTCCGACACGTCTTTGCAACGTGTCCTGTTTTCGGACACGCGTGTCCGAGGACTGTCAGTGCGTGTCCGAAAAACATGACACTTTTTCCACTAAAAAAACGCCCAGAATTGCTTTAAATAAAAAATTTCACTTTCTTTTTATCATTTGCAAGTGTGGAGAGGGTTCTAAAGTGTGTTTGGTGTGCAGGTGAAGAAGATTTGAAGGATTTAAATGTGTAATTACTAAAGTTAAATGTGCATTGATTTTGATTTCTATTGAATATTTGTAAAAATTTGGATCTATATGTCTATATTTTTAATATATATAATATATATATATATAACGTGTCCTACGTGTCCTGATTCCGGGAGTCACCGTGCCCGTGTCGGACAAGCAAAGGAGTACCTTTCCATTGGTTTAAAAACTCTGTTTTCATTTTCGCACTTTTGGAAAAAAGGGTTTTGAAACTCAGTTTTTATCACTGTATAGTGATAAAAATCTTGGTTTTAAAGCCCCAACCCTTAGTATATTAGTATAGGCTTTGAATTCTGCTATTTATATGTTGTTTTCACTTTAAAAAACAATCATTTCCAGCAATTTATATTTCTGTTTTTCATTTTTGTACTTTCTGTTATAAGGGTTTTGGAACTCATTTTTTATCACTGTATAGTGATAAAAACCTTGGTTTTAAAGCCCCAACCCTTAGTATATTAGTTAAATGCTTTAAATCTACTGTTGTAGCATCATTTAGGTGGCTGGAAACTCAGTTTTCAGCCCTCTAAACTTCATATTTCTGTCATATTTTCGCTCAGATTTTTTTACTATAATATAGTAATTTTTGGTACTAACTTTTTCTAACAGTTTTTCTTGAGTTTTCTGTGATTTCCAGCGAACAAAGCTTGCTGGTTTGTGACAGGTTTTGTACAGGTGAAGGGGAGGTGCTGCCCGAATAGGCCCAGAATTACCTCAACCTTCAACCGGTTCAAAAGGGGTTCAAACCCTCAACTCTATCTCTTCCTTTTTCTGTTATTTGTAAACCCCAACGAGGAGTCCTCTTGGGGTATTCTGCAAAATTTACAAGCACTTGTAACATACATGTAAATAGATTAGGATGTAGAGTAGATTTCTGTTTATGCAAGTTTTCTTTTACCCACCTATCTTTGTGATAGACCACCATCTCTATCACAAAGATTGTTGTGAGGTTAGTTTACTGTTTTAAGTTCTATTTCCCTTTCAAGTTTATTTCATTCACCCACCTATCTCTGTTACAGACCACCATCTCTATAATAGAGATTGTTGTGAGGTTAGCATAATTAGATTTATTTTTCCTGTTACCCACCTATCTCTGTGACAGACCACCATCTCTGTCACAGAGATTGCTGTGCGGTTAAGCATCTCTTTAGTTAGTTACAGTTTCTTGCAAGTTCAGCATTTTTATTTTCCTGTTAAAGAGTAATCATACAACCCATATATCTTGCGTATCCTCTATCCACTTGTCATCTCCCTTTAGGGACTTCAAGTTGGATATGAAAAGCAGGAGAAGTGGGGGCTTAGGTAATTAACGCAACACTTTTATTTTCCTGCTACAATCTTCACATTTAAATTTTCAGTCCAAGATCGAATACCAGCACCTCCCATAAGGGATATCGCTTGGTGATCTTGTCGATAACTTAAAATCTACATTGCATCTTAACCATCAAGATTAAAATTAACTCTTAAAACTTACCAACAACAACTTCTCTGTGTCCTGCTCCTCTACTCTGTTATCACCCTTTGGGGTACTCACGAGATACGACCAGGGGACAGGGAAGTCTTAGTTAATAGGCATCCATCTAGTAATTTTCCAGTTGATTAAAAACAGTGACCTTGGAGGCGACTTGGGGTAGTAGACCGTGGGGGGTCTCTAGGCGCTTCGACATCCCCCTTGTTGAGCACCAGGCCATTGGGGTTTGACCTATGAGCTACGGGTGGGCTTGTTCCCACTTTGTTGAGCGCAACAGCACTCCCTCTTTAACTTGAGAAGAACTAGATCGGGGTAGTCACACCACCGATTCTAAAACTTAAATTCAAGAAGAAAAACTTTAATAAAATTAACTAAAATAAACCAAGAGACATTGCAAAACTGGTTTCACAACACTCTTTCATTTCAACACACTTGCACTCCAACATTTTACTTCTAGCACTTTGTTTTTTTCAGTTACAAGTATTTACTTTCAGTTCTGCAATTGTTATGTGGTGAATGCTTAACTGCTTAAAGTCTTTCCATTTTTAATTTACTGTTGGTTTAATAATCTTCACTCAAAGCATTTCTTCTGCTATATGGTAAATCTTTGTCTATATTGGTAAATCATCTGTATATTGCTTAATATTTTGGTTCATTGTTGTTTGTAATTGTATCATTCATTCAATCGTTGTTAAACACCTAAGCTGTGATTTAATTATAAATCTCAAATTCATTTGTAAGTTTATAAAGTTGTAATCTATCTTTAGACTCCATTTGTAATAGGCACTGGTCTGTATTTATCTAAAGGTTTGCTTGTCATTTTAAAGGAAATATTTGCATTTGCATGTTGCTTGTTATTCCTTAGATAATATAGAGTCTTAGCCTCATTATTAATAAACGATCCCTTTAATTAATTTGCAATTAATTAATAAACCTGGAACTTAGTTTTTCCATAGGGACTATCCCCCTTGGCTCTGTTGGGATCTTGCCTAAACGGAGGAGTTGTGGACTGTGGTGACAGTAGTCCTCAGCTCTCACTTGCCCCCAAGGACACACATAGCAGGTTGTGACTTTCCTGCGTCTTAAAGTGTGAATTAGGCGGCAACATCTTTGGCGCCGTTGCTGGGGACAAGTCATTTGTCCTTGGTCTGACTTAATTAATTAATTTCTTAAATTTTCGATTCTTTAATTCATTAAACTGTTAATAAAATTCTTTAATTAATTTTAATAACTTGTTCACCCATATTAGAGCTATCTTTTTCTCCAAGTGGCGACTCCACTTTCAAATATAGTAAGGTATTCTACCCGGAGCCATTCAGGTGGTCTATTCAACTCCCTCGCCGAACCTGAAAGGGTATATAGGAGGAGGTTGAATAGGCTTGCTCCCCGTAGACTCCTTGCAAGTCTTGGAGAAGAGGCTATCTCTGATATCCATTTGTTGTTTGCCCAAAACAACCAACCCACACCAATGGATGATTTATGCAAGCCATGTGATTTTTCTAACATCATTGGTTATCCTCATGATTTGCCAGATAAAGTTATAGAAAAGTTATCTTCCTTTCAAGGTAATAATACCGTTAGTGCCAAGTCTCACATCACCAAGTTCAACCAATGCCTCGCCAAGTGGTGTCATGCTCATAACCATGAGGATGTCAAGATGAAGCTGTTTATTTTGTCTTTAGAAGATGATGCTATGGAATGGTTTCAAGATCAGAATGATAATAAGTTCAAAAATCTCAAAGCAATCATTGAAGCTTTCAATGATAGATGGGGTGATAGAAGAGATAACCATTTCCTGTTGGCAGCCTTGCATACTAATCAAAAGCAAGAAAATGAGACCATGGAAGAATTTAATAAAAGATTTAATGACTTAGTAAAAAGTTTACCTACAGACATCAAGCCCCAAGAAGCATCTCTCTTGATTTATTACATCCAAGCATTTGAAGGGGAAATGAAGTATCAGATAAGGGATAAGGAACCTATAGATCTTAAGGATGCACAAGAAAAGGCTATCAAGATAGATAAGAACATGCAAGCTGCTGGTAAATCTAATATTCCTGGGTTTTCAAGGGGTAGTTCGTCAAAGACTAATGAAGTAAAAAAGATTAAGTTTGAAAACCAGGAACCTCAGGGTGACTCCATAGATAAGCTCACCCAACTGATTAAGCAAATGGAATTAAATCATGCTAATCAGATAGCTGCCATGCAGGCAAACCAGACAGCCTTACAAAACAAGGTAGTTTCTTTGGAAAGAAACAAAGGAAATAATTTCTATCCAAACAAGCCAAATGATAGGTGGCAAAACCAAAGACGGCCTCCACCTCAAGATCAAAGGCCCCCTAATCCTTTAGAGTCTACCAACGTGGTTGACCATCAAGCTATTCTGTATTGTAGGCCTTGTGGGGATTTTCATGAAGAAAACACTTGTCAAGTCTTTTTGCAAATCATAAGAGATAAAATGAATGAAAAAACAGAGAATGAACAAGTAAACATGTGTGGGCAGAAGTATGATATTGGCATGTATGAATGGATGGATCTAGTTGAGAATAGTCAAGGTATTGAATCAATAAATGAAGTAGCAGAAGCAGCTTTTGGCCCTAAGCCTAGTGAGCAGCAAGTGTCAGATTTTTCTAAGTATAGGGGAATAACTTACCAGAGAAACAGTAAAAAGAATCAAAGTCAAGAAAGAACTCCAACCAATGTTCCTAAGGTACCTCCTCCCCCTCCTATTCAAATTGCTCCTAATACACAATTAAACATTGATCTAGGAGGATGGTTAAATAATGCTAAGATGTTGGTTCCTATAGCAGAACTTATGAAGATCCCTTCTCAAAAGGGGAAATTACTCAAAGCTATAGAAGAACCTTGTTAGAATAATGTTGATAAAGCCATAGCCTACCATGATGCACCTGTTATTCTTCAGAGTATGGACAAAGGAAATGAAAAGAACCAGCCTTTCTTCCTCTCGTTGTTAGTAAACAATCATCTTCTACACAACTGCATGTTAGATTCAGGGGCTAGTTCAAATGTAATGACTAAAACAGTTATGGAACAATTAAATCTAAGGATCTCAAGGCCTTATCATAACATTTCTGCAATGGACAGTAAGAAGATTGAAGTGTGTGGTTTAATTAAAGGTTTACAAGTACACTTAGCAGCTTTTCCTGACATTCAAATGGAAATGGACATAGTAGTGATAGATGTCCCAGATGCTTGGGGTATGTTACTTTCAAGAAAAACTGGAGCAGACTTAGGAGGAAATATTCAAATGGACTTAACATATGCCACCATTCCAACTCCTGAAGGAAGTTTTGTTAGATTGAATCGAGAGTTGGAGATGAGACACCATGTAGAAGACCCAAGAAATCCAAGCAATGAATTAAAGTATAAAATTATGACTTGGGAAATTATGCAATTTTGGCTAACTTTTTAGGACCTATTGAAGAATCAACTGAAGATGAAAGAGTTAATCAAATTTGGCATATGCATTTTGATGGGGCCTTCTTTAGAGCGGGTAAAGGTGCAGGCATAGTTATTGAATCCCCTTCTCATAAGAAATTCAATTTTTCCTATAGATTAGAATTTAATGCCACCAAAAATGTGGCTGAGTATGAGGCCTTGCTCCTTGGTTTAGAGGTGTGTAAAGATAAGGGTATCAAGAGGTTAGAGGTTAAAGGTGATTCAGATTTGATCATTTCACAAGTTAATAAACAGTTTGCCTGCAAATCAGAAAGGTTAAGAAGATATAGGGATGCAATTTTGGATTTGATTCCATGTTTGATCACATAGAATTTGTTGCAATTCCTAGAGAACTTAATGCTAAGGCAGATAGACTTGCAATTGCTGCTTCCACCCTTCAGAAACCGCCAGAGTTAGTAGATGAAGAAGTTAAAATGGAAGTTATTTTCAGGCCTTCAGTTCCAGATAATGTATATAATTGGCAAGTCTTTGATGATGATAAACAAGTGATTAAGTTTTTGAGTAATATAGGAGAATTTGCTGACTTTCATATTAGTGAAGAGGAAGAAGGTTATTATTATACAGAAGAAAGTCAAAAGCTTAATCCATCCCCTAGGAAAGCTGTGTCTTTAGAAAGGGCATTTGATAGAGAAGATGGCCATAAACCTAAGGAAGAATCGGGCACAAAGCCAAGTGATTATATAGAAGTAAACATAGGCACAAAGGAAGAGCCTAGGATGGTCAAAATTGGGAAATCAACACCCAAAGATGAACGAGAACAAATCATTAATTTACTAAGGGAATATAGGGATGTTTTGGCCTTCACATATGATGAGCTTAAAGTTTATAGGGAAGATGTGATTTAGCACACCATTCCTTTCAAGGAGGAAGCTAAACCCTTTAGACAGAAACTTAGGCAAATAAATCCTAAGTTGGCTCCCTTAGTACAACAAGAACTTCAAAAAATGTTGAAAGCTGGAATAATAGCCCACACTAGACATTCTTCTTGGTGCTCAAATTTGGTAGTAGTTAGGAAGAAGAATGGTCAAATCAGGTTGTGTGTGGATTTCAGAAATCTAAATATTGTGTGCAAGAAAGATAATTATCCCCTCCCTAAAATGGGAACTTTATTGCAAAGAGTAACAGGATTTGGTATGATTTCAATGCTTGATGGTTTTTCTGGTTATAACCAAGTCAGAGTTAAAGAAGAAGATAGGCATAAAACAACATTTACCACTCCATGGGGAACATTTGAATATATCAGGATGCCTTTTGGTTTATCTAATGCTGGAGCTACTTTTCAAAGAGCTATGGATTATGCTTTCAGAGGTTTAATTGGGAAAATCATTGAAATTTATCAGGATGATCTAACAGTGTTTTCTAAGGATGGAAAAAGTCACATAGGGCATTTAAAACAGGTTTTTGAAAGATGTAGAGAATTTGGGATCTCGTTAAATCCAGCCAAGTCAGTTTTTGGGTTTATTGAAGGGAAATTACTGGGCCACATAATTTGCAAAGAAGGTGTCAAAATAGACCCAGAAAGAATTGAAGCAATTTCAAAGATTCCCTTGCCTAATACAAAGAAAGGCCTCCAATCTTTATTTGGTACAATTAATTTCCTTAGGAGATTTATTCCTAATCTAGCTGAAGTAACTAAACCTTTGAATAAGTTACTTAGAAATGATGTCAAGTTTCAATGG
>LPNX010084366.1:8070-21054 GCA_001517045.1 Pseudotsuga menziesii | reverse complement strand
CAATCCAACCCTTTTGCTCTACCTGCATTCACGAACAAAATTAGACAATCTCTTAAACTGATATGCTATTAAGAGGAATCGAGATGCCCACCCTGGTTATCCATAAAAATATCACCTAGCACGAGATGAACAGAGATCAAAGGGTAAAAGAACCTGATATGTTTTCCTGTACAGCTCCACAGCTGCCGAATGCGCTAGCAAGACATGGTGGCCAACAATATAAGGCTCGATAGTTGAGTTTCCAGCAGTACAATTTCCGAATGGCTGGGAGCATCGTTGAGGTGGAAAAAGGCCAAAATCATATCCTATAATTGCAAATATATTGGGCTCATTGAAAGTGGACCAATTATTACTATCATCGAGGCTGGAACCTTCACCGTTCAGTACTGCCTCAAACTCCTCGACCAGTGCCTGATGGAGGAGGTGAAGTGCCATGGCGTCTATGACCTGGGGGGAGATTCAGTTCGTGCTGGAATACATGGACAGAGGATTGCTCGATGAATGTAGCTTAATGGGGCTTTGATGAATATAGCTCAAACCAATAATCACCATCTTGAAAACGTACTCGATCTTCCGATCTTGATGCCCATATCTCAATCCCATGACGAGCAGCAGACAGTTATCAAATCCAAGCTCTTTCGAGCTTTTGTTTCACAGGGCTCGTTCGGCGGGAGTTTTGTTTGAATTGGGAAAGAGGACGGACGTGGAGGACGTGGAGAAGGGGAGACGACGATGGACGGCGGGGGTTAACGGCGACAATAGACGGCCGATGATGGAGAACGGAGTTTTGAAGAAATATGGGGTGCCGGCAACGGGGAGATTGGTCGGTCCGGCGGTCGGAGCGCCGGCGCGACGATTGCCGCCGGGCAAAATCGTCGCGTCGGTAGCCCACTCCATTTTAAACATGTAAAAGGGAAGCAAACACGCCATCCAAGGGATTACGTTTCACATAAATCCTAAGCGTATCTTAGGAAACTCAAAACCATTATATCATATAAACATTATATTTAATATAAATTTACGTACCACATATGAATTTGTGTCCAATAGCAAACTAACTGTACAGTATTTGGCATGTGAATTCGTGTAAGATTTGACATGTGAATTCCTCTCATATAAAGAAACATACAATAGCAAGTGTACACAATTTTGAAATTTGAATTTCAGTTTTTCTTTTAAAAATAATATCATATTTTTTAATTAAAGAAGTAAAGTATTTTATTAGTACTTTGAGTACTAAAGTACATATATATTATATTTAAATAAAATTTATGAGTATTTTTCTATTATGAGTATGGTTAATTGTGGGTTTTCATCTACCATTTAGAATCTGTCAAGTAAGGATCTTTAACTCAAGTAATGCCACCACAACTATAATAGATGATGTCATTATCTAGAATGTTATTGGTTCTTTTAAAGTTGATTTTGATAGTACATTTTTAGTTTTGAGGCCCATTTTAGATCTCAAAATTCCCCTAATGAATGTGAGAGAACGAGAGAGGGCATTACTAAGGGTTAAGGAGAGAGAGAGAGAGAGTGTGTTATGGCGATGAGGGGTGGAGGGTGAGGGTGATCAAGGGTAGTGAGGAGGGGTTTTTTGGAAGAGGAAAAGACATATGTCTCAGTGGATTGAGGCAGGTGTAGGGGTTTAGGGAATATTAGGGAAGTAAGAGAGAAGGGGTATATAGGGTGGGTGAATATATATATATATATATATATATATATAGAGAGAGAGAGAGAGAGAGAGAGAGAGATGGGGAACTGGTAGGGGGGATTAGGGGTAGGGCGAGTAGGGGAGATAGAGAGAAAGAGAGAGGGGATTAGTAAGGGTTAGAGATATAGAGAGAGAGGGAGAGGAGGGGTTTTAATGGTAAACAAAAGAGTAGTGTGAGAAAGAGAAAGATAGAGAATTAGCAGTGTTAGGGGGTTAGGGAAGAGAGAGGGGGGTTTGTTGTAACTAGTAGCTTATGAGATGCAGAGAGAGAGATGAGGTTAGGGGGAGCAGGATCAGGAGAGAGATAGAGACAAGGAAATAAGGAGAGTATGAGCAAGGTTAGGGAGAGAGAGGGAGGATTAGGGGTAGTGAGAGTGTGTGTAAAATTGAGGTTATTAAGGTCTTGGGGAGAGAGAGACGAGTGAGGCTTAGGTGTATGTTGAGGATTATGGTAAATACAGAGGGAGGGAGGGGTTGAGGACGTAATGGAGGGAAATATAGAGGATGAGGGCGTGTTGAAGGTAGGGGAAGGAGTAGGGTTGTGAAAGAGTGAGAAAGGAAGTTGGTAAGGGTTAGGGATATAAGGACAGGGACAAAGAGAGAAAGAGGTAGATATAGAGAGAGGAGGGGGAGTAGGGTTGTTTCATGTGTGTAAGAGAGATAGAGAATTGGGAGTGTTAGGTGGCTGTTATAGAGAGAGAGAGAGAGAGGTGGTAGTTGGGGGTAGGTGGGGGAGTAGAGGGGCGTGAGTGTGTGTGTGTGTGTGTGTGAGAGAGAGAGAGAGAGAGAGATATTGTGGTTGGGGGAAAAGGGGGTAGGGGTTTTGGGAATATTAAGGAATTTATAGATAATGGATGTTATAAATTGGGGGTAGAGAGAGAGAGAGTGGGGGGGAGAGAGAGAGAGGGATAATGGGTGTTATAGAGAGAGAGAGAGAGGGAGAGGGAGAAAGAGAGAGAGAGAGAGAGAGAGAGAGTATTTGTTGTGGGGGAAGGGGTTTAGGAAATATTTTGGAATTCAGAGAGAGAGAGACATAGTGCATGGTATATTATAGGGACGAAAAGAGAGGTGTAGGGGTAGTAGGAGAGATAAAGAAAGAGATGGATGGAGTGGTATTTGTATGGAGAGTAGGAGGGGGGTTAGAGAGAATGAAGAATTACATGTAGTTCAACTTTGAGCGACAAATGGGGGGTGTTAGGGGATTAGGGGAGAGAGTGAGTGGTGGGGATTAGGTGTAGGTGAAAGAATAAGGGAGAGAGATAATGATAGAGGGGGTAAGTAAGGGTTAGGGGGGAGAGGTTAGAGAGAAAGAGAGATAGAGGAGTAAGCCATTGGCTTAACTAATTGTAAGCCATTGGTTCACACTCAGTTAACCACTTGAACAAAACCCTAATTGACTCACCAAAACCTAACTAAAGTTTAAGTGCAATAAATGAATAAATATCAACTGAAGGAGATCAAATACATGTCATAGCAAGCCAACCATCAAGTGCTAGTGCTCCATGACTTCAATGAACCCCGATGAGGTTAACTGAAGCTGAACTAATCATCAGAAGTTCATGAAGGCACCCCTGTTGACTCTAGATCATTAAATAATAATAAATAATCATTAAATAATATATTTAATGAGAGGAGGCACCTTAACTGACTGGTTGAACTAATTGTAACCACCAGTTAGTAATTAGGTGCATTAATATCAGTCAGATCACCCCCGAAGTGCTCTAGTTATCCTCCTTGACTGTAGGTAGGCGTGAGTGCGACTAGATGATGGAAATTAATGCTCCACTGATGTCAATTAATGTCAATTATACTTAGGATAGTTGTTTAACTAATCCAATTTCACCAAAAAGAGTGTGTATGGTGGTAAATGTCTCCAAAACCCCCCCTTAAGCTATACTCAAGAAGAGTTGAAAAACATAGATGCATAAAAATGCTAGGGCCCTAGCAACTAAGGCTATAGGTCACCCTGTACAATGCTGAAATTGAAAACAATGCTCAAAACAAACTAAGTGAGAAAAAGAGGGAAAACCCAGTGGGAACCTCCCCCCGCCCCCCGCCCCCTCCCCCACTCAAGCTGAACACCGAAAGTAGTCTGAATCACCCTGATGAACTCACCCCCAATAGTGAACGGAGGTAAGTGAAATTATTTTCTAAAAATATTTTGGTGAATATGTCTACAATCTTCTCATCAGTCGAGTAGTATTGTAGAATGATGGTCCTATCATGCACTAGCTCCCTGATGTAGTGCATGTGAATCTCTACATGATTGGTCCTTTACCTGGTAACTAGATATGTGGATATATTAATAGCACTTTGGTTGTCACAAAAGAGGACAGTGGAAAAAGTACTACAAATATCAAAATCTGAAAGAATGCCTTGCAACCAAACTACTTGGATGAAAGTATTCACCGCTCCTCGATACTCAGCCTCTACTGAAGATAGTGCTATGGAAGCCTAATTTTTACTTGAACAAAAAATGGATCCACCACCAAACATGAATACATATCCATAATTTGAATTCTGATCAATAAAATCACCTGCTCAATCAGAATCTTTGTATCCAACCAGCTCTAGCTCGGAGTCTGCAGCATAGTGAATGTCGTAGGTCCTTGTTCCCTGAATATACTGGAGGATCCTCTTGGCTACCTTCCAATTAATATCATGAGGCTGCTTCATCTATCCTGATGCAACATTCATGGCATAACAAATATCAAGCCTAGAATGTGTCGAGTACAATAAGCTACCAATCAGCTGTCGATAAATAGTGCAGTCCATGGGAGGTGTGTGTTTTCCTTCTTCAAGGCTAATCCCTGAAAGGAAAGGGAATGGTGGAGGCATACAATAAACCATTTTAAACCTAAATAATGGTTCTAAAGTGTATTTGGATTGAGTGACCATAATCCCATCATAATTGTGCTCAATTTTGAGCCCCAAAAATTGTTTTAGAAGCCCCAAATCACTCATTCCAAAGGCATTGTGGAGAGCAGTTTTGATGGCTGAAATGGAGGAAATTATGATACCTGTTATTAGTAAGTCATCAACATATTAAAAAATGATAATTATATTACCATAATTCTACTGTAAATACACATTTGGATCTGATCTACATCTCTAAAAATTTTGCGAGAGAAGAAAGGAATCCATCTTGGAATACCACTCTCTTGGGGCCTGTTCTAACCCGTATAGTGACTTCTTTAGTTTGCAAACCAAATATGGATCAGTGATGTAGGCCTCAAGCTACTTCATGTATATCTCCTCATGAATATATCCATGCAAAAATACTGATTTAACATCCATGTGATGCACCTCCCAGTGCTTGGATGCTGAAATAGCCAAAACAAGGAAGATGGAGTCCATTTTTGCAACCGGTGCAAAGGTCTCATGGTAGTCTACTTCTTGGATCTGAGAGAAAAATTTTGCTACAAAAATTTCCTTATATTTGCAGGTGTTTCCATTAGCAGAAACCTTTGTCTAAAACACCCACTTCCATTGAACCAATTTCCTTCCCAAAGGAAGAGAAACTAGCTCCCAAGTAGTGTTTTTTGAAGAGAATTCATCTCTTCATCCATGGCAACTTGCCATCTCGGATCATTCTGAGAATGGAAGTAGGATTTTGGATCTAAACTAATCATCAAATAGCAATTTTTGGACAGCAAATTATTAGAACAAGAGAGCGCAATACCTTCTCTTTGGAAATCAGACCGGGTTCTCCTTGGATCATCTGGATTTCCAATGTTGTCTCTTGCAGAGGAGAGTTTCTATTGGGCCCATGTAGGAAGATGATTTTTCACTTCAGGTTTTGATTCAGCATTTGATGATTGTTGCACACAAGTATAATAAATTAGAGGATCCAAATCAGGGTCATCTCCCCCAATTTCATCATCCAAATATTTAGTAGAATAGGAAGGAAATTTAGCAGTTTTCTCCTTCACTCATTCCACCTCCTGAAGAGGCTCGTTGAACTTGACACTTCTCTCGATTATGATCTATTTGGTATTGATATCCAGCAGCTTGAATCCTTTAGATTCATCAAGATACCCAATAAACATACATTCTATGCTTTGCGGTTGCAAAGCCCTTCTTTTATCAAGTGGAATCCGAGCCCATGCAGTGGACCCAAACACCCGTAGGTTCGACACATTTGGCTTGTGTCTGAAGTATGCTTCAAAAGGAGTCTTTCCTTTCACGGATGAGTGTTGCACCCTATTCTAAATGTATGTTTTAGCATGCATGTATTCATCCCACAAATCTGCAGCAAGCTTCTTTGATTCTAACATACAGGTGGTCATCTCCTTGAGAGACTAGTTCTTCGTTTCTGCTACTCTGTTCTGCTGGGGAGTGTATGGAATTGAGTGCTGGACCTGAATAACACTTTAGAAGCATATGTACAGCAACTCATTAATGAAATAATCCCCTCCATTATCAGATCTCAAGATCTTGATATTAATCCTAGAGGCATTTTCGATCAAGGCCTTCAATTCAGAAAAAATTTCACATACTTCTGATTTCTTTTTGAGAAAGAAAACCCATGTATACCTTGAAAAATCATCAATAAAAGTAAGAAGGTACCTTGATACATTCATGGATGTGATAGGCATAGGACCTCTGATATCAAAATGTATCAGCCCCAATATTCTTGTAGCTGAGTTTGCCTTCCCCCGATCGAACTTGTGCTCAGGGTGTTTTCCAATCACAGAGCCCTTGAAAATTCCCATGGTTTCCTTGATGATCAGGATGCCTTCAACCATGGAGTATTTCTGTAATTGCTACAAATATTTGAAATTAATATGGAAAAAACTCTCATGCCACAACCTATTAACCTCATTTCCATTAGTTAGCAGAGCAGTGGGCTTTGCATCTGCAACAAAGTGAGATAACTCATAGGGTTTTGCATGATGATTTGCAAGGCCTTTTGCAATGAGTTTCCTGGATGCAATTTCTATTATCTCAAAATAATTTGGGCTGAAAGAGACTCTCTTAGGAATTCTTATATGTTTCATTTGATAGACACTAAGGAGATTTTCTACTAGAGATGGTACATACAAAACATTAGAGAAAAAACCATTTTCAAGATCTACAGTACCTTGTCCTTCAGAAATAATGGTGGAGTCATCTGCCATGTGGATGGGGATAGATTTTCCAATCTCAAAGGATGAAAAGGAGTCTTTTTTAGCCATCATGTGATTTGAAGCTCCAGAGTCAATCAACAATTCTTTGGACTTCGAAGTGCTTTCCATGAGGGCATGACCTTTCTCATGCCATGGTTCCCGATCTTGGTGGTCTCTCCTTTGAAAGCTCTCCTGAAGATTGATGTGATTCCTCTCAAGGAGAGAGGTTGCTTCATCAAGATTTTTCTTCATGTAGGCATGTTTAGGGTGAAAACCCTTCCCGTAGTAAGAACACTTGACTTTTTCTTTCCCATTGTGCCCTTTTCCTTTGTTCTTCCTTGAATCGGAAGATTCATCATGCTGCTGGTTTTCAACTCTAGGCTTGGGAGCATCAAATTTAGTATTTTGATTTTTTTGTTGCTTTCCTTTACCCTTCAGATATTTAGGCCTTGAGACATGGAGGGATTGATCACGGGAATATCGGATGATCCCCATCTGGAAAAGTTTGTCATGTTCATTTCTGAGGCACTCAATGAAGGCATTTAGTGTAGGCATCTTCCATCCAGGGGTTTTGAGATTCCCCTCACGGTATGTAGAAAAAAAAACTGAATAATCATCCCCAAGTTTAGAGAGAATGGAAAGGATGAGCTAATCATACTCCTTCTCCACGTTGCATTGCTTTAAGAGTAAAACAATATGCTTGAACTTTGTAAAGAAATCATTCAGAGTCTCGAAATTGGAAGGTTGGAGAGACATGAGTTCATTTTCGAGTTGGTAAAGCCTCAAGTCATCATGCTTTCTGTATAGAGATTCCAATTTGTCCCATATTTATTTTGGTGTCTTCAAATCCGTAAGATGAAAGATAAGGTCTTGAGAAATAGAGAGGCACAAGAAACCAAAGGCTTCATCCTTCTTGTTCAAAAATCTTGCTTTTTTTACGGCGGATCCAGGCTCAACTTCAATGTCCATGGTGACTCTAAAAAGTCCTTTGGAGTGCAATTGAATCTCCATATAACTTTTCCATGAGTGGAAATTTTATGGAGTCAAGAGATCTGCTGAAGAGGCCATCTGGATGTGCTATAGCGAATGCTTCACCTGTAGAAACCTAGAAATCAAAACAAATAGGGAAAAATAAGGTCACACAGCCTACACATTCTAGGCTTTCATCACACCCAGTATAGTCAATCAAGCAAGCTTGATCAACAAGGTATTTACTTGGGATATTGAGTGGTAAGCCTTGGCTTCTGGTGTAGTGCTGGAATTTTGAGCTACTGCTCACTTTTCATGGAGAAATCAGTCAAAAAGCTTGTTTTTGAGAGATAGATCTTCGTCTCGCCGTATGCTCTGATACCATATTAATTCTTGCACATTGATCTAGGAACAAATAATCAATCTCATCAAGAAATAATCAACAAATAACTCAGAAATGGTGTTAATCAGAATCAGAATTGGTTTCCTCTCTATATATTCAATAAACAATGAATGGTTACAGTAACAATGTCAAGCAATAGTTTGAATCAAGGAGAAATTCAAATACCTGAGGCAATTTGAAATCAATGAGTGAGTCTGGCTTAACTGACTGTAAGCCATTGGTTCACACTTAGTTAACCAATTGACCAAAACCCTAATTGACTCACCAAACCCTAACTGAAGTCGGAGTGTAATAAATGACGAAATCTTAACTGAAGGAGATCAAACACATGTCATAACAAGCCAACCATCAAGTGCTAGTCCTCCATGACTTCAATGAACCCCGATGAGGTTAACTGAAGTTGAACTGATCATCAGAAGTTGGTGGAGGCACCCTTGTTGACTCCAGATCATTAAATAATATATTTAATGAGAGGAGATGCCTTAACTGACTGGTTGAACTGATTGTAACCACCAGTTGGCAATTAGGTGCATTAATATCACTCAGATCACCCCCGGAGTGCTCCAGTTAGCCTCCTTGACTGTAGGAGAAGGCTAAGTTAGCCTCCTTGACTTTAGGTAGGCATGGGTGTGACTGGATGATGGCAATTAATTCTCCACTAATGTCAATTAATGTCAATTATACTTAGGATAGTGGTTTAACTCGGCCAATTTGACCAAAAAGAGTGTGTATGGTGGTAAATCTCTCCAATAGGTTGTTACTTGTAAGGGGAGGTGGATTATGAGAGGCATAGAGATAGGGGGTTAGAGGGATGAGGAATAAGAGAGAGAGAGGGAGGCCTTAGGGAGAGTATGAGTGGTGTTAGGGAAAGACATGGGGTTAGGTACAATGAGAGTGTGTGTGAGAGAGAGGGGGGATGTTATGGAGTTGGGGAAAAGAGAGATAGGGTTTGGGGTTAGGTGTAGCTAAAGGAGTAAGGAGAGAGAGAGGAGGATTAGGAAGGGTTGTTAGATGTAAGGGGGGATTACGGGGTGAGAGAGTGATCTAGGGGTTTAGTAAGGGTTAAGGAGAGGGAGAGAGAGAGAGAGAGGTATGGGAAGGGTGATTTGCATAGAGAGAGAGATATGGGGGGTGGTAAGTGGTATGTGAAGGGGGGTTTTCAATGAGAGAGAGAGGAATAGGTTTCAAAGGAGTATTTGGGAGAGAGAGATGGAGGGGGGGTAGTTATGGGGAGGGAGATTATATGTAGGGTTAAGGAGAAAGAGAAAATAGTTAGGGGTAGTGAGAGTAAGAGAGAGAGGGGGGGGATTGTTCGGGGGGTTAGTGTAGACAAAAAGGGGTGGCGATTAGGTGTAGGTGGAGGAGTATGGGAGAGATATAGGTTTGGGGGTATGGTGTAAGTGGAAGAGAATAGGAGAGAGAGATTGAGAGAGGGGGTTAATAAGGGTTATGGGGAAGAGGTGATAGAGAGAGGGAGATATAGGAATTGAAATTAAAGGTAAGGGGAGAAGTACAGTTATCAATGAGTGATCAAGGGGGTTTGTAAGGGTTAGAGAGAGAAAGAGAGAGGAGGGGGTTAGTAGTAAGTTGAGAAGTGGTAGTGTATGTGTGTGTTTAAGAGAGACATAGAACATAATGTGTTATGGGGATGGGGAAGCGAGAGAGTGGTAGGTTGTTACTGGTAGTGGGAGGAGGATTAGGAGAGGTAAAGAAAGGGTTTAAAAGGGATGCAGAATAACAGAGAGGGGGGAGGGGGGATTAGGGAGAGTATGAGTGGTTTTAGGGAGAGACAATGGGTTAAGTAAATTTACAGTGTGTGTCAAAGAGAGGGGGATGTTAGGGGGTTGAGGGAGAGAGAGATAAGGTTGGGGGTCAAGTGATGACTAAGGTAGAGATATAGTGACGACATGAGAGAGAGAGAGAGAGAGAAAGTGAGGGGGAGGGAGGGAGGGAGAGAGAGAGAGGGAGGGGGGGGGGGGGGTTATGGAGATGGGGATTAGGTGAGAGAGAAGCATGGGGTTAGGGACAATATGAGTGAGTTTATGGAGAGAGAGGAAATTTTAGGGGTGGTGAGAGTGTGAGAAAGAGAGGGGTGTTATGGAGTTGGGGTTGGGGTTGGGGTTGAGAGAGAGGGTGAGGGGGTAGGTGTAGGTGGAGGAGTAGGGTAGAGGGAGAGATAAAGAGGGGGATATTAAGGGTTTGGAGAAAAATAGGATGGAGAGAGAGATAGAGAGTAGGAAGGAGTGTTAAAGGTAGGGTGTGAGAGAGTTATATCATGTGTTAGTAAGTGTTAGGGTGAATAAGGAATATATATAGAGAGAGAGAGATGATATAGGAGGGGGGTTAATGGTAGGGGAAAGGGTAGAATGTGATTGTGTGTGAGAGAGAGCGAGAATAACGGGTCAACCAAGTGTTAGGATGTTGGGGGAGATAGTGAGGGGTGTTTTTTAGGGGTAGGTTTAGGAGTGAATCAATAAGAGATGGAAATACTCAGAGTAAGAGAGAGAGGGGTGTAAGTGGTGGAGGATGTGGATTATTACAAGTAGGGGGGAGGGGAGTTGGGGAAAGGAATATAAATATATCACGGTAGCGGGAGGGGTATGATATGGCTATAATGAAGATCAGGGAAGGGAATTTAAAGTGAAAGGGGTTTATAGTGAAGAGAGAGAGAGAGAGAGAGAGAGAGAGAGAGAGAGAGGTGGATGGGATGGTTACTAGTAGGGTGTGTAGGAGTGAGGTTAGGGAGAGGGAGAGGAGGGTTTATTGTACTAAGAAATAGAGATAGGGGAAGTTTTAGGTGGTTGGGATGAGATAGAGGGGAAGTTTCAGGTGGTTGGAATGAGATAGAGGGGTGCAAATTATGCATATATTGAGGATTAAGGAAGCAAGAGAGTGAGAGAGGTGGTAAGGGTTAGTGGGAATAGCTATGTGTGTGTGTGTGTGTGTGAGAGAGAGAGAGAGAGAGTAGGAGTAGGGTAGTCAGAGAGTGAGGGAATGCGTTAGTAAGGTTTAAAGAGAGTATCAAAGAGAGATAAGGAGAGGAGGGGTGCTAGTGGTAGGGGAAGAGAGAGAGAATAGGGGGATAGTTGAATGGGGGCATTTAGAGAGATAGAGAATGGTGGGGGTTATGGGTAGTTAAAGGAGTAGAGGGGTGTATGTGTGAGAAAGAGAGAGAGAGAGAGAGAGAGAGAGAGAGAGATGAAACGATGGGGGGAAGGTGCGAGTGATTAGAAATTGGATAGGGGAGGGTATTTTGGGGAGACAAAAATATAGAGATCGGGGTAGGAGGAGAATTATGGGAAAGGAGGGATGTTTTGGGAGAGGAAAAGATAGAGATCAAGGGGTGAGATGGGTATAAGTTTAGGGAATATTAAGGAAGTTTATAGAAGGGGTGCTTAGGTTGGGGAAACAAGAGAGATGGGGGAAGTTGGTAGGTTTAAATAGGGGAGGGGGAATATGATAGACAAAGAGAGAGAGAAAGGGTTTTATGGGTAGGGTGACTAGGAGAGAGAGGGAGAGAGAGAGAGAGAGAGTTAGGGTAGATTATGGGTTATTAACACTAGGGGAAGAAGAAAATTTGGGAGACAAAAAGAGATAGAGATTAGGGTATGAGGAGGTGGTGGGTGTTTCAATATGGTTAGGGTAGTTAGGAATAAGATTGGGTAAAGGGTGGGTATAGAGAGAAATATATATGGTGGGAACTTAGGGAGAGTATGAGTTGGGTTAGAGAGAGGGAGGTGGGGTTATCTATGGTGAGATTAATTGTGGTAGAGAGGGGGAGGGTGTGAGTGGATTGAGGGAAATAAATAGGGGTGGGAGTTAGGTATAGGTTGATTATGGTAGAGAGGTAGTGAAAGAGTGGGTTTGTAAGTATGAAGGGTAATAGAGAGAGAGAGTTGAGGTGTAAAAGGAAGGGGTATGAGTTGAAGGGTGGGAAAGTGAGAGAGAGGGTGAGTAAGGGATATGGAGAGAGAGAGGGAGAGGAGGAGATTTAGTTGTACAGATAAGAGTAGGTGTGTGTGTGAGAGAGAGAATTGGGGGGTGTTAGGGGGTTGGGGTAGGTGGAGGAGTAGAGGGGTGTGTGTTTGTGTGTTTTAGGGAGATAGAGAGAGAGATTAATGAAGGGAGACTGATGAATGGTATTAGTGATTAGGGATAGAAGGGTTGCACAAGAGAAATTGATAGTTATTTTGACGGGTGGAGGGGGTTATTGTTATAGGAAATATTAGGGAATCTACAGAGAAGGGGGGTTATAGGGGGGTGATAGATATAGAGAGAGATATGGGGTGTGGTAAGATATAGAGGAGTGGGAATAAAGAGAGAGAGACAAAGATATGGGGTGTGATAAGTAGTATGGGAGTGGGAATAGAGAGAGAGCGGGGAGAGAGATTATAACTAGTATGTGGTAGGGAGAGAAGGGCATGGGTTTGAGCAGAGGAGATATAAAGAGAGAGAGGTGGAGGGAGTGGTATAAGTAGGGAGAATAAGAGGTGGGTTAGGGAGAGAGAGTGAAGTGTTAGGGTTAGTGCGAGTGAGAGAGGGGGGTCTTATGGGGTTGGGGGAGACTATGAGTGGTGGGTATTAGGAGTAGGTTGAGTAATAGTGGAGTTAAGTGGAAGATGTAAGAGAGAGATAAGAAGGGGGTTAAATGTAGGGAGAGGAGTATGGTTGTAGCTAGGGTTTTCACCCTAGCTTGTGCTGATGAGCACCTACTAAGGAATCTGGAATCCTTAGTAGCAGTTCAATGAAGTAAATAAAAATGGACTGAAATAAAAACTAAGCTAAAGCGA
>LPNX010084348.1:0-14413 GCA_001517045.1 Pseudotsuga menziesii | reverse complement strand
AAATAACTCATTGTGCAATACAAAAGATAAGAGAAAATGTAAATGGCTAGTATCCAATTAGATATAGAATTCTCAGAAACTGTTAATCATAGAATTTGCTAGAAAGGGTTGTTTGGTTGCAAGCATTAACCTTTGAAGAGCATTAACTTTTGGAATTCCAATGATGGAAAAAACATACTAAGAAATGAGATAAACCAGCAAACTATACAGAACACCATTCTTGTAGGAAAGGCACTTGAAGTCCAACCTAACTACATGGAAAAAGATCCCACAACAATGATTTTGTATAGAACTCTCCCCCACAAATCACTAAGAAATAATCAACAGGAAGTACAAACTAACAAACATAGCATTTAAAAAGGTAAAGAGCAATCCATATTAATAGATTTTCCCCAATTAAACTAAAGCAGCCATAGAAGCAGACAATTTATATCGCATTACAATGATATCAGTAACATTCTAGCTCTTAGGCCAGAACTCTCGACTTTTTCTTAAACTCAGAAGTCACAGCAAGAAATATCCAACTTACCACACGACTTCTGCATGCTTTTGGCCTTTCGGAACTCCTTAGCCTTGAGTAAAAAAAACAGTACAATATCACTTGTTGAAGTGTCAAACCAATACAGATAAGAATGTTGCATAAACTAAGTAAGAAATTAATAATTCTGATTGTTTAAGCCTTAAAGGACTTATTGTTGCAAATCCAGGAATAAAAAACCAAACTAACAAAAAAAATCACAATTACTCCAAAATTTTTCTTATAGGCAAAGTGTAGAATCTAGCTACTAACAAAAGGAGGCAACACGAGTTTTACAGTAGTACCCCATTTGCAATAACACATGTGCTGAATAAAAGATCACCAATAACATCTCTCTTTGGCAACTTTTGACAACATGAAAACTCAATGAAAAAGGAAAATCAATCACAAAATCCTACATACAGGACCTGAGTTGAAAGTTGGACTAAAGCATTCCTACAGTCTGATGGACAATTTTGGTGTGCAAGGACAATATGCTACTAGAAGTGAGAAACGGCAAATGCAACAAGAAATGACAACAAAATGAGAAACAAGAACCAAAGAGATTACAGGTAAGAAACGGTTCCCCTTGCACTATGCATATTATACACGTAAGAGATAATTTAGTAAATCGAAATCCATTCAAGTTTTGAGATTAATCTAACATAAGTAAAGTATCCATATTATAAATACAATCAAATTCACAACATAATGCTTAAGTGTATTTATTTTGTTTTCTTTTAGTTTTTTTAAAGCTATGTTTGTGTTCTTTAACGGCTGCCATTGGCTGGGACACTCCCATGAACTGATTTTTCTCTAGTATTTATATATCTTGGCAGCTTCTTGACCAAAAGGATACCATATTGTGCCATATCTCGTAACATAGCAAAATGATGTTATATCTTGTATGAAATTTCTATAAAATTCAAACATGCTGATCTTCCCAGCAGTAATGCCATACGAGGCAAATTCAAAATCAAGATGAAGATACAATAAGCATTTGATCTACAATCATCCAAAATGATAGAAGAAATTCAAATCTATAATATAAGCAAGTGCATCTCACCTGGGTTGTCTGGTAAGCTTGAAGTGTGCATCGGTGAAGCCAATAGAAACGTTGCCTTTATGCCCCTTGTCCTTAACATAAATCTCAAAGTAGTAAAGAAGTTTCCGTACCGGAGCAGGGCAGTTACCCTGTATTGCTCCAACATCATAGCCATGCTGCGTTTCACCAGTATAATGTGCAGATAGCTTGTCAGTTGATATGACCAGGAAAGGGCAATTGGGGAAGGTATTCAGGTACGTGGGACTTTCTTCCTCCTCCGCTGGAACATCGGGAACCCTCTGCCAACCCATTTGGGACAGGCTTATCCTGTTTAATCTCCCGCTCACTCCTTCCTCATTGTTCAACATCCTCACAAACGTCTCCCAACAAAATATTAAAGTTTCTTCAAGTCTATCGAACCCTAAGAGCTGAATTTAATTATCAAACCCTGAGAGCTGCAAATTCTTCTCAAACCCTGAGAGCCAAAATTATTATAAAAAATGATCAGAGCTCCAGATCTATGAGAGTACTCAATACTATAGACTTCCCTCAATGTTATTTCTTGAAAAAATAGTTATCAGCCCCTAAAACAACAAATGACGACTAAACCAGCAAAAATATCTGACAGTGTATTTACACATGTACACTATTGCATATCGCTTACCAAGACTCGGCCTCACATCACATCTCTATAGCTACCGCAGAGTGACGCACAAAGTCATGCGGGCTGTCAGTGGGAACCCATTTGTGGGAGTTTCCTCCATTGTTACGGAACATATAACACATCTGCTCACCCCCATTGTAGGAAGAACCACTAAGAAATATTTGATCAGGGCACACAGTGGCGCAGGCAGTAACATTCATACCTCGAGGAAAAGACGCCACCACTTCCCAAACGTTCTCCTCACTGTTATAGGACATCACTTGTAGGTTCTGGAAGCAAAACAAATGCCCAAACGCAGGGATGCACGATTTGGGGCATCCCCCAATACTCCGCATATTCTCCACTTTGCTCCAGACGCCTTCACCAGTATCGAAGACTTCTGCACTCCTCGAGAATCGATCAATCCACCCATAGTACCCGCTTATCACAATGAATTTTCCATCCATAAACACGCCCTGGCATTCGATTCGCGCTTAGCACATTGGAGGCAGAATTTTCCACTTGTCTTCTTCCACATCGTAAACCTCTGCAGCCCAAAATGCATGATTATTGTGGTCCTTTCCTCCGGCAACGTAGATCAAACCATCTGGAGAAACAGAGCAGGAGAAAAAGGATCGAGCCGTGGGCATATCGGCAACGTAGATTCAAAATAAACGAACCCTTCCGCTTCCGTGCAACGAAGAAGAATTCTATTCTTTTGCCGCGGGAAAAACAAAGGTGGTGGAAAACTTCAGGAAACAGCAGGTAAACCAAAAACCCAATAGGCAAACGCGAAACACGTGTTGTAATCTCATTGGTTCCATAGACAAAAGTGAACAGTGGTTTTCCGAACTTCTTCGGAGAGAAACGCCTAACGGCGTAAATAAAAGAAGAAGTCGCATTCTTTCATTAAGGTAGATGCATAATGCATTCTCTCCCTACCCTGTGTCAATTTCTGATTTGTCATTTGATTAGTTAGGATTTGAAACAACCCGTTATACACTTTACCATTCATGAAAATATTGCATTCAAAAAGATTATGTTTCCGATAATTGGGAGAGATGGTTACAGATAGTAGTTACTTTGCAAGCTATTGATTCATTGTATGGTTGGATATTGAAACATTTTTACTTTCTCTTCCTAAAAAGTGCACATATTCATTCCAGAATCGGATTTTGGAGTCGAGACTGCGATACATGCTGAGGCAATAAAGGGGCCAGGTCGAAAGGCTGTGAATCAATCCCCTTAAATAATATAAAGGCAATATTCTATACCTTAAAGATAAATTGCTTATCTGCTTATATGGAAAAGACAAAATATATATTTAATTTGATGCCGATGAATAAATTTTTAGTTAGTAGTCTTTGCAACTATACCCAACAAAAAAAATGGCGGCTTTAAATTGATACTGTAGCGTGAAATTCTTAATATTAGGTCCTTATCTGAGTTAGGCGGCTTTAAATTGATACTGTAGCATGAAATTCTTAATATTAGGTCCTTATCTGAGTTAGGGACAAAATGTTCCACCAGCCAATGCCATATATCAAACTACCCAACATGTGTTTTACCTGTCAAACCCTCCTGCTTCCGATTATGGAGACTAATGCAACAGGGCAGTACTAGGAAGGATATATGTATAAGGAAGTTTATGAATCGATTACAGGTTTTCCAAACTTTCATTCATCCAGTATTGATTTTGTCTATTGCATTCTTTACAAGCCTCTCTGCTCCAGCATCATCTTACTCCACCAATCCTTTTCATTTCTCAGACACTACTCGGGTTTGTGAATCCTTTATCACAGCTAAAGGATACTAAGACATTGATAACAGTGCAATCACTTTTTGATGTTACCCCTATTGACATTACCTTTGATCAAATCTTCAGCACCAGACCAAGGATTAGTATGTATTTGTAAAGAAGAGTTGTTCCTGCTTCCTTTCTAGGAAGCAATATCTGACTAGCACTACACATACTATCATGAAAAATGGTGGGTTTTTGGCACCAATGGTGGAAATATATTTTGAAGGACTTGTTTAACTTTTTAGCACATCAATAATTGCACATTTGGGGCAATGGTCACTATGGATCTCCTCTGTGGGTGCTCCAATAATGTATTGAATTTTCTCTTAAGTTATTTCTACATAATCAGAATACTCTTGCCTCAATTGCAACTAGATTCGGAGTTAACATGCAAGACATTGTGATAGTGAGCAACATAACAGATTCAAATTTCATCTGTGTCAGAAATGTCTATTACATACCCATCAACACAGGTGAGATTCTTACTCTATTGAAGCACACCCACATCATTACACTTATTGGTGTGTAATCAATAGTATTGCATTTTAAGAATCATGCATAAATATTTAGTCATACATTTTGGGAATCATGGTGTCATGTATTGTATGTTTTCTATTTTCTGAGAATTGGTTATAGCCCTAGCTATTAATTATATATATTTCAGGAGGCAATTTCCTTGGACAGTTCAATTGAAAGTCGCAATAGGTGTTGAAGCATTATATATATATATATTTCAAGAGGCAAGGAGAAGTCATATATATGAATATATTTCCTTGTACACCTCAACTGAAAGTGGCAATAGGTGTTGTTGAATCATTATATTACTTGCATAATGGATTTTTTTTGTCAGTCATTCATGGAGATGTGAAATCATTTCATATCTTGCTTTCTGAAGAGTTTGAACCACAAGTATAAATATTTTCAAGCAAGAAGCATCAAGACTAAGTTTGATGGTTCAGTATTATTATAAATCTTATTCGTGATCTAGAGTTGTAAACTGAAACTTGGAATTCTGCACCAATGAAAATTTTCAACAAAATTATTGTGGCTTTAACTATAATAGTTGTAAGATTTTGGGCTAACAAGTTGGGCGTCAACATCTTCATATATCACATGCAATGATGGTTTAGGAACATTTGGGTATGCAAAAATCTTCCTGGGTTCAATTGGTCATTTTCAGATTAAGGTTATTCAATTTCTAACCATACTATTCAGTAATTGTGATAGTAGTTTAATAGGTATCTTGCTCCAGAATATTTTTGTTTATGAAAACGTTAATGACAATACAGATGTAGCAATCCGTTGGAAAATTATTCGGAGGGATGATGTAGCAATTCATTAAGCTTTGATTAACTCGGGATTGGAAGAAATGAATTTTCTTTCCAGCAATATATTTCTTTATGATTGCTTATAAGTTTTCCATGGCCACAGTGGTTTCATATTCTTATCTCGCCATGAACATGAATTGATCATGCTTTACCTCAAAGAATAATTAATATAGCCTAAAAATTGACTTCTATAAAGCATTCCTTTATGTCAGAGGCAAGCTCATGGATGGAAAGGAGTAACTTCATACTCTGTTATCTTGGCTACAGATCTGAGCAATGTTTGCCTAGTTAGCTTCTTTCGATCGCATGTTGATTTTTTTCTATGTTATGTCCACATTTCTACTTCTTACTGCCAAATCTCATGTAAATATTGAAAAGGATCTATGATATTAGCAACGTTACACTATTGTTGGGAAAGAAAGGACCACAGAAAGAACTACCAACTATTCAGGTTGATTGATTAAGGATTAAAGTAGGTTTGCATAGCTTGATCTAATGATAATTTGGTGGATATCCATTGATTATTGTTGACATGTTGGAAGTCGTTTTCCATGGAAGTAAATTAATTTGGCATTTTCATTTGTTCTGTTGATATATTGGAGTGCATGAAATGAAGGACACATGATTTATCCTTTTTAGATAGTTATGAAAGACAAATATTCCCGATATAGACAATTCATTTGGATGTGACCAGTTTGTACTTGTAAACGTTTTGATCCATGAATATTTTCTTGGGAGGTGTTGGATTTTGTTAGTTCTATATTACTAATTGCATTCATTTTGTTAGGCAATGTTATCTTTGAAGGAAATCAATGTTGGCTTAAAAATATAAGATTCTCCATAGGAAGAGATCTAGGGTTAAATCTACTATAAATCCTATTGACATATCAAGGTCCATTTCATTCAAGATTTTGAATCCATGCATTACCTATTTCATATGCAGAATGATTGCAAACTCCATCTAGCTTTGTACTAAAGGAGTTAAAATCCATGTAATTAGCCTTTAATGTTTTATTCCATTAAACACTATCTTTTTACATGTGGTAGGAAAGCTATGATAGAAAAATGTTTTCTTTTTATGCAGAACAATTACAGAAGGGACGACATTAACATGTTCGAGATTCATAGCCAAGCTGTCATGCCAGAGTGCAAGCTATGTACCCCTTTTATTTTCAAACCTCCAATGTGATAACTTATCCCTAAAGATTAGCACTTCAACTTTTTTAACATATTCTCGTTCAACTTTTTAGGGTTGTGAACAAAGCTGGCAATTGAACACCTAATGTTTTTTTAACCTTTTCTTTCGGCAATGAGTCAACCAAGTCCATTAATCTAGAAAATCATAGTTAGAAGGCCTCAAAATTATCATGCAGTCTTCAAAGAATAAGAACATAAGAATATATCCTTGATGATCACCTAGACAATATAGCTCAAAATTCTTTCAGTTCTTGCTTTTGAAACCATACCATCAATCATCAATAGTATTGTCACTATAAACATTTTGAACTTCAAGAGTCCAATTCACTAACCCACATCCTTCCAAATTTACTAATAGTGAAAACATTAATAAAATTGGAAACCTCAAATGGCAATTGCATCTCCTTTGGAAAATGAATTAATTTTTCAGAACCTTCTTTTTAAAATTTTCATTCTTCCTATAATCCTATTGAGTTCGCTTCACCAAAATAATGAAATAAAAAAAACTTGAAGGTTATGCATTGCATTACCAACATTTTGTAGAGATCAGGAAAAATTTCGACATCCATTCTACCAGGCTTAAGAAGTATCTCTTTCCATTTGCAACCAATTCTGACTTTCCTTTGTTCATGCCTTTATCCATTAACAGTAATCTGATGAGATCTTTTTTATTTTATTTTATGCCTCCATATGCATCTATTCATCTATAAAGTCTCTTTTATTTTTACAAACGAGACATATTTTATTGAACAGGAACACAAATTAATGTAGATAGAGGCATAAAATAGAAAAAATAATGTACCAAATAGTTTACAAATATCTTATTGAACATGAAAGATCTCATTATGAATATATTAAGATGAATGCACTCACATGCACAAACCTTTCAATTATCTAGACACTTTAAAACATAAAACTTCAAACTTCAAGAAATCAACCTGATATCTATGTCAGTGCATTGTAATGGATAAATTTTAATTTATTTTATAATGAGATCATGATTATACTTTCACATAGGGAGATTTTCCAAGGCGAGCTTAAAGTTCCAAGAACATAAATTGTGAAATGTTGATTTAACAATAACAATAATCTGCAATTTTCAATATGACATTCTCCATTTTTTGTTTTGTTTTTTTTGTTCATGTGGTCTTGCATTTTTTGGGGAACAACTATTTTCAGCAGTCCTTCCGCTAAGCAGCTAAGCTATCTTTCTGAAATTATACTTGGAACCATTGAGAAAGGGCTTATTTTCAGAGGCTTTGAATCCCTATTTTAGTTTTCAATACTTAAATAAGTTCCATCACATCACAACTTGTCATTAAACCATCGACCTACCCTGAAATCCTACATCTATTTCCTTAAGTTCTCAAAGAAAACATTGATGAACATAGAAGAGCAGTGAAAATCAAATCCCAACCAACTGTGATAAACTCTACTATCTTATAAAGAGACTACAACATAACCTTATAAAGAGACTACAACATAACAAAAAAGGTTTGAGACTCTTTTTCTCAATAAACTATTTTAATGAATGCATAATATGATTACTTCAACTTAAAAACTACGACATAACCAAAAATGTTTGAGACTCTTTTTCTTAATAAACCATTTTAATGAATGCATAATATGATTGCTTTAGCCCAAAATAATTATCATTACACATTAATATTGGCCAAAGAAAACTCTATTTAGTATATACTAATGTATACATGAAAAATTATATATATTCACAGTGAAATAAAAGATTAAAATCCATTCCTACTACCCTGGGCCCATGGGAGGCAAATGCAGAATGTACACATCTAATGTGACTGAATCATTAAGGTAGAATGTTTTCAACTTATCTTTGTAATCACTAGTTAAGGATCTCACCATTCATGTTGGTTCTAAATATCACTTTGAAAATATAGTGAACCTCAATGACCTTCTCCCCCGAAAACATATTCCTAGCCACTATTACAGTTCTGCCAACAGCCCCAATAGATCACAGGGCTTAAAACACTTTCCAGTAATGTCCATGATTGTTGACATTATTTTGTGCTAATGGACCAACTTGCTGCATGTGAAGCATAGATCATAACCAAAAGTATAAAAGCATATGAAACTAAAACCCGATATAAATGCATGTTTTGATGAGGACATAAATGAGTCTCAAATAATATAACATACCCTAATCTTAACCAATATTCAATAAAATATGCAATGTTCACACTTCTTTAATTGTTTTGTCTCTTCTTTATATAATTCTCCAAAAGAGAGAAAAGCTATGAAAACATGTGATTTGGTGGGGGGAAACACAATCAACCCATGGAGGATCTAACATGACAATTACATAAAGACCATAGTCATTTACTGGTGATTCAATTTTAATATTGGGATCCAAAGGCTCCGCATACCTTAACACAACAATTTTGTTAGAAAATATTCAAGACAAATCAAGAAACATGCCAACTACTGAAAAATAAGGAAACATGCCAAGTACTGATAGAAAAAAAGTATCTAGACTCCAAATGACTGCATAGTTGTTTTCAATATTGGTAAATTATAAAGAAAAGAGAATAAATGCAAATTGTAAAGCATGACTTCAACTCTGAATGCAGATAGTTGAAAGGTTGATCCAATAAGAAAACTAATCAATCATCTGAGTCAAAACTAATATTTAGTATCTTCTTGAAGATTACAAGCAATGATTCCCAAAACTTTATAAAACAAAGTATCCAGTGTGCATGCAAGCAACACTTGAAACTGCATATTTGAGATTCAAAATCATATTATCAAAATATGTAGTATAGTAAATTTGACAAATAGCCACCCATTCAACATTGTGCTTGAGGAATTCAGACTATAACCTGACAAAAACTTTATATATAATCAATAAAACACTGCATCATAGATTAAAAAGTCCAAGTTATATGTGCTGGTCCCTGGGACATTTAAACTCTAAAATATTGCACCCTAAAATGTCTCTTGTCATTTTATAACAACATATCCTCATAAATGCATTCTAATTTCAAAATTTAACCGCATTCTTTAGACCTTCAAACTAAAATCCATAATCATAAATTGTTGGAACCAAAGGTAAAATTTGAAATTGCCATGATAATTAATATTTAATAATAATTACATTATTATGTATCATACTTAGTCTTTTGAACTAGGGATATTTAATCAAGTTACATACTTTTACGTAACTTAGGATGTAGGTCTTTGTGTCTTCTTGTGCGGGTTCTTTTCTGTTTTCTAAATAGGCGAGCCAATCAAAAGTTATAGCCGAAGCAAATAGCCTGCCTTTTGTTTTAGATTGACGTTAGTCCATTTAAAATTAAATAAAAAAATAGAAAAAAAATAATAGATTTAAATAAAAACTACATATTCATAATCTATAGACAGATTTACACAAGTGTGTGAATTTTCATTAGCAGTGGACAAGCGTGGCATATGCAAAATCATGAACGAAATAGAAGAAGTGGTACAAAACATGTTTTATGTCATAAGACAGTCCAAACCACTTGGTTTGGCAACCTAAACCTAAAACCAAAGCAACCAAGTCATCCACCATGTAGGTTGGAAAAAAAGGTGTCTGCTAAAATTCTAAATTTAAATCACGTGTTCACGTAGTTTAAAACGTAACGTGCACGCACTAGAAGTGCGCTCGCGCTTCTTAGTGCGTACGCATGCGCGCATCTGTCAAGTTAAAACTTTGTTTTGATTTTATTTTCAAGCATTTGCAATGGAATGATGATGATGAACACTGATGATGATGATGATGATGATGATGATGATATTTCGAAAGTGATTTTCTTATTTACAGTTGAGTATGCCGACTTGTACTAAATTTTAAATCATTTTTTTCAACATTACATTTTTATTTTTATTATTATAATAAATATAAAACACTGCCATGTATGAATGTCACCATTACTATAATAAATACCACCATATATAAATGTTGCCATACATCAAAATCCTATGTTGGACTTTATCTGTGAAACCTATGAATGTCACCGTGCATCAAAGTCCTATGTTGGACTTTATTTGTTGATTATTACTTCTCACCTGACTACCATTAGTCTAAATTATGGACATCCTTTAGTGGGCTCATTCTCTATCACTAAATTTTGTTAGAACTTTATCTACTTATCATTACTTCTCACCTAGCTACTGAGTCTAAATTATGGACATCCTTTAGTGGGCTCATTCTCTATCACAAAATTTTGTAATCAAGCTTCATGATTAAAATGTTTATATGTTGTCTTAATTACAAATTGATATCTAAGTGTCAAACTTAAAATGCTTATATGTAAACTTTTATTCATAATGGACACTTAAAATGCTTATATGTTCTTAGTGATTATGTAAAGAGATATTTTGTTTATTACATTAAAAAAATCTTTATGATAAGCTTGCAAGTAATATATGTAACTTTTTAATCTATATCTTTAATGTTGAAGAATCTTTTATGTCTTTAACGTTGAAGAATCTTTTATTCATAAACACTCTTGCTTTGCTTCAGAGCCTGTATGTATGTGTAAGATATAAATAATTTTGCTCATATTAATGCCATCATGTGGTATAAATAATTTTGCTCATATTAATGCCATCATGTGGGACATACTTGGCTTGTGTATTGAGTGATTTGATTCCAAAGTAATTAACATTTCTCTTAGAAAATGTTAGTGACAATAACTTCATAGATGCATGATATGAATGCATCCTTTCTTAAAACCAAAAATTGTTTTCAAAACATTGACACTGTCACATGCCCCAATTTTGCAAAAACTATTTTATATTATTTGACGAACAATATGTTACATTTTATGCTAAGTTGTAATTGATGACCTAGTGGGGTCAAGGATATTTAATGTAAATTCTGAATATTTTATTTATAAATAAATAATTGAGGAGACAACAGCTTAGGAGAGTTGTTAAAAGAGTGTTACTGGTCCAATTGGTGGAGGAGACTGGGTGGAGAGAAAACTGACATGTGGCAGCATCCTCAAACCACTTCCAATTGTTGCAGGTGGCAACCTCCCTACAATTGTGGTCATGATTCCCCAAGAAAGTGGAATCAAAGCAAGTGGCTCAATTAATAAAAACTGACCCAAAAGACCTAGGCAATCTTTATAAAAATTCCCATGGAAGAGAGCCGAGGTTGCTCATTCTAGGGAAGTGATCATTCAGGTTGAATGAATGTACTTCAGAGAATTTCAATGGAAGGGAAATCTGAAAAGTGTTTGAGGGGATAACTGCTGATTGATCTAGTTGCAGCTTTTAAGCTAAAGATCATACTGCTGAGAGGAGAGTGTTTTACTGAGGTATTGAACTAGTCAGTTGACAGAGGGTTCTACTATTTGCATTCTCCACCCAGTTCTGAGCCAAGAAAACCAGGAACAGACTTAGGGGTCCTGAGGAAGCATTGTTTGAATGCTCTCCAGGAGATTGGTAGGGAGAAACGACCTCCTAAAGTTGTTGTTGTCTGTCCTCAACAGGTTCTATGTTATTTTATTTTACTGTGTTAGTTAAATAAATCTTAGTTTAACTGCTATATGAATATTAAAAGTTCTGTTTGTGAAATGTTAGATTTAGTATTCTTATTAGATTGTTATAGAAATGAAATGGATTTAAAGAATAATGTGTTAGAATGAAAATAAATTTCTAAAATGTGTTTTTCCACACCTAGAAACTAGGTCGCACTCTAGCACAGATAGAATGCTTTAAATAGATAAGAGAATGAAATAGATAGGATTGTGTATCTGTAGATAGCAGAGTAAATTTATTTCAATGTTTAAAATATTATGAAGGAAAACGAGTGTTATGATTTATTCGTGTTTACTGTTTTTACTTACTATAACTAAATAAAAATGCAGGAAAGAAATAGTAAAACTACATTAGAGTTACAATTATAGTATACTGATTCAAATAAAAGTTTATAGAAGATTAGTTAAGTATATAAACAAGTTATTAACCACACAGTTTATCTTTTAAAACTATCAACTAAATATTAAACTATTATTTAATATAAACCAGATTAGGGTTATGGTATAAACCCTTTCTTTATGAAAAGTAAACAGAGTTACAGAGTTTACCTTCTATTCTTTAGAGAGCTTTGAATAAATTCTAAGTTACAGAATAGTAAATAAAAACAAATGTAAATATAAGCATTAAATAATATAAAACTAAGAATTACATATTTAGGAACTAATTATACTTAACAAACTGCTTATAACCTGTTGAAGAAAACCTAAGGGTCGAAACCCTAACAATTAATTTATCCTTTTATAAATCAATCTATTTAAAGTTTTAACCATTTACATTTATAACTGGGTAAACAAACTTAATAATAAGACTATAAATCATGCCTTGGACTGTTTACAGTCTTTATTTGAAAATAAACATCTTTTATAAATAGTAAAATAAATATATAACTAATAGGTTAATAAACAACCATACACCTGTAATAGTGAAAATGAAGCATGCTAGAACAGTGCCCAAGTAATAATTAAATTAAGATTACTTATACACAAGGGTTTCTTTTTCATAAAACCCTAACTATTATAATATGGACTGATAGTATACGATTATAAATTTTACACTATGACTGTTTTACAGTCTTTACAGTAATACTAGTACTTATAAATGTATCCTTAACAGTAAATTACTTCACTCACAGTGAAGAAGAAAAACCTATTTTTTTTACAGTAATATCATTTACAAGATAATTTATAAATAACATAGTATTCAAAACAGGAGTCATTTTAAAACCATGGGTACAAGAGAAACCTCCATATTTTAAAATTCAAAGTATGATATTATCAAGCCGTAAGGCTAAAATCATTTTTACAGACAGAGAAAACTAAATATAAGTCACGACTTATAAACCGGAGCTACCCAGCAACATGCAAGGGTTTTTAACAACAAAACTAAGAAATAGCTTAAACTAAGCATCTAAACATTGGAGGAACTGAAGCCATGCTTCCCTTCAAAACTGTAACCCCTTTCCATTAACCATTGCAAGCAGGGAGATGCCATGTTAAACCGAGGCTTACCCATTTTGGCCATGAAGTCAACCAGCGTTGGAGAGGTTTCTTTCAATCTCAAAGACAAACTGTAACCTGCAAGCACAAGACCGAATGCTTTAGTTGATACTGTAAATTCTTTATGCTAAAATTGTAACTAGAAAATAAAAATAATAGTAAGAGTAGTTCTATTTATTGGTAAGTAAGAAATCTGGAGCCGAGGAGGTAACCGAACCAGTTCGAGGAACTACACTTTGAAGAGAAGAAACCCTTGTGCCAATCCTATGACAGAGGCAACGAGGTTCGTATTTTTAGTTTTACACCGATGAAGGAGAAAGCCACGAGAAGAGACAAGGGTAACGCATTACCCAACTCTCTAAACTACTAACATAAATAAGAAACCCCCTCGCGGTGTTCACAAACTTCTAGAAAGAAACCACGTTACAAACTGTGAATTCTTAAACTCTTGCACAATGATATAGTACAATACACTCACTTAAGGACTGTCATTTGATGAACTAGTGAGCCTCTCATGGCCGTGAAGAAACCGAGACAGTGTAGAGCCAAACCCTCGAAGGAGAATGAAGAATATAGGGTTTCGTTGCAAGTTTTTAAATCAACCAATGCATGGTGGAGACTCATCCACGTGCCCATTGAAATTTTTAGTCAACAGTGGGTTGAACCATATAGTTATCCTGCACTGTCGGGTGAACACATTATTGCCAATCATTTATACTTCTCACAATGATAATGTTTGGTATTGTATTATTGTTATGTAGGATAAATTTGAAATCAACCCTTCGGTATAATCATATATTATATACTGCTAACAATATGATTTGGTATAAAGTCAATTCTTAGCATGT
>LPNX010084318.1:0-5000 GCA_001517045.1 Pseudotsuga menziesii | reverse complement strand
TATATCAATGATATTTTGGGGGATGGACTTGCTTGAGCGGATCATCAAGATCCAGCAAAACACGCCAAGTGTATGATCCAGATGATTTGAATCGTCTGATCTTTTAACTAGCTATTTATAGCTTAACTAGCCGCCGATTTAGGAGTTTGTTAGGAGAGGCAATCACCGATTCAGGGGTTCATAGGACACTGTTAGCGCCACCGAGGAGTCTGTTAGCACCGCCGAGGAGTTTGTTAGCATAAATACAGGAGACATGGAGGAGTGTGTTAGCGTAGATAAAGGAGATGTGGAGGAGTCTGTTATGTAAACCAGTGCCACTTCAGTAATCTGTTTCTGCATTCACTAACCGTTTCTTAAATCATATGCAAGATCTCACTCAAGTCGAATCAAGATGCAAAAAAGAGCAGTGTTAGCCCTGACATGCTAGGAGGTGAGAGAATTCGAGAATTCTCAGGTAAGTTCATGTTTCTATTTCTCATTTCCATTTGTCTCTAGTGTAACCTGATTGTGCCTACGATCACTGATGGAAGTGAAACTTCCTTTGAAACGTTCAAACAAATTGAACATCTCTACGTTCAGGGATTTCAAAGTTCATATAACTTCCAGAGGAAACCTTTTCAGCACAAGAATCCCCTTCAGATTGTGCATGGAATTCTGGAAGCTACCAAGAACAATCCACTAATACATTTTGCCCGCCCTCAAGTTTTTGCAGGTAAGAATGTATTAATATGTTTCTCCTATTTAACACAGCTCTTTGTTTGTGATACTCAGAAAAAGAATTTAACATAGCTCTTTGGTTGTCAATTTGGGAGATCGGCTGCAGGTGAGAAAAAAAGAGTAGATCCATATACTTTTCCAGTTTCCAGTCTGTTCAAGAATTTGACAACTGTATTGATTCAATTTGTTTTGTGTGTGATTTGAATAATAGGTTGTGAGTAATGGCCGATTTGGGAGCGTCAAGCATCGAGCAGTAACAAATAGGTCCAACACACGCATATCAATTCCCACTTTCTATGCTCCTTCAGACGATGCATTTATGGCTCCTGCAACAAACCTGGTGGATGAACAGCACCCTGCTCTGTATAGAGGATATCATTTCCAAGAGTATCAGGATGCTTACTGGGGCCACCCACTAGAAGGAAAGACTGCACTGGATTGTTTCAAGATCAATGAACAATGAATATCTATTGTTGTTTTGTGGAGTTATAAAGAATTTGAATAGCCGTTTACCTTGCATATATGCCCTACTAAAAGTTTCACAAGGATGTCTACATTTCAAATATGTTATTACATGTAATTTCATATATTTACTTGAATGGTTTTTATGCAGTTCATTGATTTGAATTTAGGTAGGAATTTTAGGTAGATAGGGAGGTAGAAAAAATCAGATTTTTTTATGTAATGAATTTATATGAATTTTTGTTAGGTAGGTTTATTAGATTTTTTTAAAGTGCATTGAATTATATGAATTTTTGGTTCATACCCATAACGTCTCTATTCAGCAATATATAAATATATATTTTATGTTTTTTTTCCTAAGTTATTGAAAGTCTCACATAATTATTATTTATAACGTAACAACCAAGGAAATTTCATGACCCTCACTTTGAATCATTTCAAAAAAGCATTAAGAATTCTTACAACTCACCCTTCCATCGGCCATTTTGATATATGGCAGTGGACCCTCCCTTGGAGAATTTTGATTCGAGATAAAGTCCATTGTACCCGTAGAAGATGAAAATTGTAATAAAATATTATTTTTAACAAAATGCATTTGAATGCTTCAATAATTATACTGTCACACTTTTTATGAATATTTTGTAATAAAAAGAACTAGGAAATATATTAAATATATGAATTTTCTTCAATTATATATGATAATTATAATTTGATAATCATTTTCAATTATAATGATTTTGTATATATAACAATTATTATCAAATAACTTGATATTTGATTTTTATATTTATAAGAAATATATTCCTGAGTTTTCCATAATTTTAGGTATTAAATTTTAGTATGTGTATTTTTTGTTTGCAGTTCATTGATTTGAATTTTAGGTAGGTGAAGGTAACCATATTTTTTTATATATATATTTAATTGAATGGTTTTTATGCAATGGATAGATATGAATTTTTGGTAGGTAGGTTAATTAATTTTTTTTTCAATTATATTGAATGGACATGGATTTAATTAAATGGTTTTTATGCAATGAACATTAGGTAGGCTAATTAGATTTTTTTGAAAGTACATTGAATCAATATGAATTTTTGATAGGTAGGGTAATCAGATATCAATGAATTTTAGGCAGGAATTTTAGGTAGGTAGGTAGGTAGGGGTAATCAGAGTTTTTTCATATATATTTAATTGAATAGTTTCTATGCTGGATATGAATTTTTTGTAAGTAGGTTAATCAGATATCAATGAATTTTAGGCAGGAATTTTAGGTAGGTAGGTAGGTAGGGGTAATCAGATTTTTTTTCATATATATTTAATTGAATAGTTTCTATGCTGGATATGAATTTTTGGTAAGTAGGTTAATTAGATTTTTTTGAAAGTACATTAAATTAATATGAATTTTTGGTAGGTAGGATAATTAAAATTTTTTAATGCAGTTCATTGATTTGAATTTTAGGTAGGTAGAGGTAATCAGATTTTTTTCATATATTTAATTGAATGGTTGTTATGTAATGAATAGATATAAATTTTTGATATATGGTAATTGGATTTTTTTTGAATGTACATTAAATTGATATGAATTTTTGGTAGAAAGGGTAATCATATTTTTTGAAAGTACATCTATTTAAGTGATACATAATTAATATTTAACATACCATCTCACATAATTGACATTTATTTCATTCTTATATGATGTCATTCCAAATAAAGATATAAATTTTTTAATCTTAAGTAATATTATTTGAATATTTAATTAGTTTTAATATAAATACATCTTTTTATAATACTTAATAAGCATAGTATTATGTTATGATTTAGATAAATGATTAAATTTAAGTTTGATGAATTTCTATATGATTAAATATGAATTATTTATTATTAAATGATATTATTTGAATATTTAATTACTTTAAATATAAATATATTTTTGTCAATTTAATGTAGATTAAATGGTTGGAAAGAATGTTATATTTTTTTTTTGGGTTCAAATCTTATTATGTGATATATTATGTAACTACATATTTAGTCCTTGATAACCAGCTTATCCCATTTATACAGGAATAGGCAAGCGGTCTTTGAAGTTCTTTTGTTCAAATGCTCTAATAATCAAATTTTGCTTGTGTGTAACAAAAATTTGCCCCATCTAGGAGCTTGGACCCAAATATCTACGACCCATAGAAGAGTTCAATCACCTATCAACACATAGAAAAGTTCCTTGGTTACCTTTCTGTTGAGCGGGTTTGTCGAGTTTTGTCTTTTCCTGTACTATGTTCTCAGTTCCTTTATATCATGTATTTCAAATCTATTGAATGTTGATGCAGGTCATATCCAGAAATAGGGTCTTTATTCTGGACTACTATGATGCATACATGCTTTATGCCGACACATCAATAAGCTATCAGACTAGCAGAGTAAAACATATGCTAGTCGCACGCTTTTCTTTCTCACAGAGAGAACGGAGTGCTGAAGCCCATTGCCATTTCATATATAAGATGTAATTATATTTGAAATGTAATTATTCATCTAATTTTTGTTGACAAATCTTCAGCCACCCACACCCACTATATAACATTAATAAATTTAAAAAAAAATTATAATAATCAAATTTGTGAATAACGATTATCTTAGGCTGCTAGGAAACTCAGATAAAGTGTAAAACACGAGTATCGTATTTGCATTTTAGTTTCTTATTGGTGCTATAGAAAATTCTTCTAAAAAACTAACATTATTAAAGTTCTTAGAACTACTTTTATCACAATTGTCCAAAAACTTTATGGAGTATGAGTTATATGAACATGATTTGCTTCTTTATTTGGATGGTCTTACGTTGAGTGGATTTTAGGAGAAAATTTTATGCTTGTGATAGCTTAGAATATGATATTCAACCAATTTAGTTTTACACTTATGTTATTAATGATTTCTTCCATTGTTATGACTTGTTTATGTGTTTCTTTAAGTATCTAAGTAGGATTTACTCATCACAATTTTTATCTATTCCTTAATTTCCCATTTTGGAGTGTAGTTTTGTTTCGTTTTAATTTTTTCTTCCTTATCAACAATTCTTTGCTGAACATGGATAGGGGTAAGGTGGAAATATACATATTTATGTTCCTCAATTTCTCTCTTGAGACTAATTTTGTTAACTAAATATTTCCATTTTCAAAGATCTCGAGGTCATGAATTTAATAAAACCTACTCTACTTTATTATTAGTACTATCCCCCAAATCTGTTGAAATTGAAAATCAGTTATATATATAGTATATTACCTGCTCCTCCTTGCCCATCCTTGAGCTGGTGTACCCTATTAAACACTATCAAAATACAACTAACTCCACTATCCTCCTTTTCCTTAGGGTTATCTTCAAACACTTTAATATATACCCTGCAACAATACATAGTGTTGCAAAATTACGAACCATTAAATTTACAATTTTACTATTATCCCCCAAACCTACTCTACTTTATCAGATATATATAGTATATTACCTGCTCCTCCTTGCCCATCCTTGAGCTGGTGTACCCTATTAAACACTATAAAAATATAACTAACTCCACTATCCTCCTTTTCCATAGGGTTATCTTCAAACAATTTAATATATACCCTGCAACAATACATAGTGTTGCAAAATTACGAACCATTAAATTTACAATTTTACTATTATCCCCCAAACCTACTCTACTTTATTATTAGTACTATCCCCCAAATCTACTGAAATTGAAAATCAGATATATATAGTATATTACCTGCTCCTCCTTGCCCATCCTCCTTGCCCGTCCTTGAGCTGGTGTACCCTATTAAACAATATCAAAATATAACTAA
>LPNX010084289.1:131663-196874 GCA_001517045.1 Pseudotsuga menziesii | reverse complement strand
GTTAGAATAATCAACCCATAGTTAGCTACCTTGGACATTAATTTAATTATTTTTGTCTTATTTGCCTAGTTCATGTGTCCCACCTTATGCAAGTTGTCATTTGCCTATCCATAGTGGTCAAACTTTCCTATTTTGACCCATGTAGCGCATGGGAAACCTCAAGGAATCAATTTTGCTTTATTCCTGGTCTCCTAGGCGCCCTTCTGCTTTTTCTGCTTTATTGCCTGCTTTTTCAGTGCTTTAAGGCAATTGGAAAAGTTTGACTAGGTGAGGTTAACTAGTTTTTTGTCCTCCACATCCTCCACTCTTTTCTCCTATGAAAAGCATGTATGAGTTGTCATTCCATCACTCTTTAGCTTGCCTAAGTTCTTTTTCCAATTCGTGAGCTCCATGACTGATTTGGAAACTACTTTATGCACCTATGGGGGATTGGCTTAATTTTAGTAAGCCTACTTTTGACTAGATTCGAATTGCCTCCTCATGCATTCGAATCTCCTATGTAATTATTTAATGCAGCAACCTATTATGTTACAGGGTTGGCTATTGTACACTGAGTTAATACAGTTTAGTGTCTTTATGTGTCTTTTAAAAAAAGACACTACCTTTTGCTGGGATGAGCGACCCTAGGAGTCCTTTGATGCTCTTAAGTGAGGCTTAGCATCGGCCCCCGTGCTTAGTCCACCCGACTATAGCTGTGATTTTTTTATTATGTGGCCACGTCCATGGAGACGATTGGTATGGTTTTGGTTCAGGAGGATGAGGAGCTCCATGGGCATGTCATATATTATTTGAGCCAGAACCTTATTGATGTAGAAATCTATTATTCTCATGTGGAGAAGCTTGCTTAGCCACCGTTCATGCGGTTCATAGATTGAGACATTACATTCTCCTTCTCCAGACCTCGGTGGTAGCTCATGTCAATCCATTTCAGTTCGTCCTCACTAGAAGGATGATCGGGGTAAAGTATAATAAGTGGATTGTTATTTTGCAAGAATTCGATCTCGAATTTGTTTCAGCAATATTGAAGAAATCGTTAATTTTTGCGGAGCTCATTTATGATTTTCCAAGTGTGGAGGAGGAGGAGGTTTATGAGGATACGTTTGTCGATGAACATATTTTCCTTATCTCAACTTTGGATCCATGGTATGGGGATATCATTATATATTTGCAAACATTGAAAGTCCCTACTCACCTTTCACGGGATGAGCGACGACGATTACGTCATGTATCTAAGAACTACCTTATAGTGGATAACACTTTGTACCGCCATGGGGTAGATTCCATTTTACGTTGTTTTTTAACCCATGATGAGGCTGAGGTTGTGCTGAATGATTTCCATGGAGGGGCATGTGGTGGTCATTTATCTGAGCTTTCTACAGCCCAAAAAATATTGAGAGTGGGATATTTTTGGCCGTCGATCTTCAAAGATTGTGTCCATTAGAGAGAATTTGAGGTAAAAAATGGGCCTCAAAAGGACCAAAATGTACTATAAAAATGAACCAATTGCATTCTAGTATATGACATCATCCCCCATGGTTGAGGTGGCATTGCATGAGTTAAGAATGCTTATTTGTCACATTTTCTATGGTGGATGAAAACCTATAGTTAACCAAGGTAGTGGTACAAGTACTTTTAAGTCATAAAGTAAAGTACTCACAATAAAAGTCATTTCACACTTTATGGATGAGTACAAGTACTTTTAATTATGGATGAGTTATATATATATAGAGTCATACACATTCATTTATATCATGTTTGAATGTATAAAACATGTTGATATGATTATAACTTTATTCTAAATTTGTTTTGACAAAAAAAAATATAATTTTTAATAGTTAATTTTATAGAATAATATGCAAATTATGTTGTTATAACCTATTAAATATTAATTAATAATAATGTCATTATGATAATAATTATAATAAATGTTATCATGTTAATTTTAATAATAAACATATTTTAAAATTTTAATGATTAAAAAATTAATTAAGCCATTTATATTTAATTTGAAATTATAATATAATGTGTAAAACTATGTTATGACGCATTTTTTAAACAAATTAGTAACATTGATTTTTTACATATATATTTTGCATTTATAATATTTTTAGTTGCAAGGAGTGGAAATAATTTTCTTAGATAAGTATTTATATTATAAAAATATTTTCAAAATGTATAAATATTTTTTTAATAATTTATTTTCGTTTATAAAAAAATATTAGAATAATTTATGCTTCAACTAATAAATTAAAAGAATTTATGCACCACCATTCACTTATTAAGCTAATATGATATATTATTTATTCACAATTTTTTTATTGCTAAAAATTAATATACATTAAAATCAACTAATAAATTAAAAGAATTTATACACAAGTGTTGACTTATTCCGTTAATAGGATATATTATTTACTCGTAACTTTTTTATTGCAAAAAAAATATACAACACTTTTTTATTGCTAAAAACAATATACATTAAAATCTTATATACTAATATGACATATTTTCATAATGTATAAATATTTTTTAATGATTTATTTAAGAATAAATTAAGTCTTATATTATTTTTCTATAAGAGATTTAACTATAACATTCATTTACAATAAAATGAATATATCAAAAAAAATTATGATTTTGATAATAATTTTTTTTAATAATGCAATAAATATTATAATAATATTGTTAGAATTTTACATGTAAATAAATCTCAATTAAATCACATTAAAATTAAAATGATGAGGAATGTACTAAATATAAAAAGTCAACATAAATTAAAAAAATAACTCCTAAAAATAATTTTTTTCTTTAATTTCATTTACAAGGTCAAGACAAATAAATGCTAAAGGACAAATCTTTTGGGGGAATTTACAATGAATCTTAGTCACATCATTGTAGAGTTATTTAATTAATTTTATTTATAGTCAATTTAGAAAAGTAATTCAACCATGGTTATTTATATTGTGCATAAAAAGTAGTGTAGGAGGTGATTTGTCATATATACCTACCCCATAAAACCCCTAACTCATAATATTTTAATATATCTTATATTTTTGTAGTACATCTCTTAGGAGGCCCATTTTTGACCTCAAATTCTCTCTAATGAATGCAGTCAAGAAGTGTCACCCTTGCCAGGTGTTTGCACGCAATATGTGCTCACATCTTGCCCCGTTACATCCGATTATCATCGTTGATCCCTTCACCAAGTGGGGGCTTGACTTTATCAATTGCCACCCAGCTTTGGCTGGGGGGCATCATCACATTATAGTGGATGTTGATTATTTCATGTAATGGGCTGAGGTTATGCCCACGGTTAAATCCGACGGTGAGACAGCTGCGCATTTTGTATTCAACCAAATTATTACTCGGTTCGGTATTCCGAAAGAGCTTGTCACTGAACATGGTAGGCATTTTCAGAATAGAATGATGGAAGAGTTGGCTTCGAAGTTAAGGTGTAAGTAGGAGCACTCATCTTCTTATTACCCTTAGGCAAATGGATAGGTTGAAGCAGTGAACAAATCACTTAAGTCCATTCTCAAACAAACCATCGCACAAAGCAAGACAAATTGGCATATCATGTTATATCCTGCTTTGTGGGCCTATAGGACCGGGTTTAAGACTGCCACCGGTTTCTCTCCATATCAGCTTGTACATGGGGTGGAGAATATCTTGTCGGTTGAATGCAAAATCCCTTTGTTGAAGCTAGCTATAGAGCTTTTACCAGACACTTCCACATTGGAGGAACGATTGGTCCACTTAGAGAAGCTTGATGAGCAGTGCCGAGATGCCTTAGTGGCTCTAGAAGTAAATAAGCATCGCGTTAAGGTCCTATATGATAAGTCTATCCCTCTGAGGAGGTTTAGTGAAGGTGATTTGGTCCTTTTATGGGATCAAGCTAAAGAACCCTTGGGGGCAGGGAAGTTTAATCCCATGTGGCATGGTCCTTACATAGTCAAACATGTGTTAGAGAAGGGTTCCTATGAGCTAGTGGATTATGAAGGGACAAACTTGGCGGAGCCTAGAAATGGGCTCTATCTTAAAAAATACTATGCATGATCTTCAGCCAGGGCTGATTATTGTATATTATTGTACAACTTTTTGCATAGTTAGGTTTTCTTATGGTGATCAGGTTTGTTGATTAGCTTTCATTTCTTATGGCAGATGTCGATGGAAACTTCCGCTTACATAGGATTCGCCAATGGTGCTAGCCGCCACACTCAAAACTCAGCTTCTGCTGCTTGGGTGATCTATACTCCTACGGGTCAGGTATTGTCTTCAAGAGGCGTATGTTTATGGCCTTTTTTGAATAATGTTGCTGAATATAGTGCCATTATCGAGTTATTGTGGGATGCCATTTCACATGACGTTCTCTCTCTTGAGGTACGTCTTGATTCGCAGTTAGTGGTTTCACAACTTAATGGCTTGTATCGTATTAGGGATTCGACATTATTACGAAGATTATTATGTGTGAGATTGCTAGAACGACAATTTGAGAACATAACATACATACATGTTTCAAACTTTTTTAATCAAGTTGCTGACTCATATGCTAACTATGTGTTAGATTGGCATTTGTTCCATAGACCATAAGCATATCACAAACATACATTTTTAGACACATGTAAATAAATAAAATCAATCATCATAAAAGTTTTTCATTAAACATCCAAAATGTGACGTCATAATACATAAGTGTCATAATACAAAAATGGGGCTTTTACGCCACCAAAATATAATACATGGTGGTACAAAAATGAATCACTCTCAGGTCTCTAAGCCTGTGGAGGAGGAGGGGGGTTCTGATTGTGGTAGCACACCACGGCTCTGGCTATTCCTCGGAATTACCAAACCCATGCTTGTGGTACACCAACCACCTGGCGCTCCATGGCCTCAGGAAAGTCCTTGACTTGCGCCATGGGTACCCTGTGTGTCAAGTGTACAAAGTTTGTGTGGATGCTTTGGAGCGTCTACTCCGCATCCACACCCATGATGTCAGCTTCTCTTTCCCTCCGTCTATGAAGAGGAAAACCACCAGGCCACCGTTGTCCAACATTTTCATACACATGACAGATTGTCACTATGTGTCATCGCACAAAAACATGTATTGTGAGTCAATATATCAAAAAACACAAAAAAAATTATAATTCAAAAAACTTAAAAAGAGGGTTTGGGATTCGTTACCTATATCACCGTATGCTGCTCCTAGTGGTAGGGCATGTCCGGATCTCCCTAGAAATATATCACTGCATAGGGATAGTCATCGATGGCAATGATCTTCCACCGCCACCATGGAAAGAAGTCAGCTGGGTAGGGGTTAGACACCCTACCTCTGCCCAGTCTGCACATAGCATCTGCCCAACGTTGTTGGTCCGGATCTCGAACCCCGTGTGGAGGAATACCAACTCTAGGGATTAGCCTCGGTACATGCTCAAAGAAGAACGTGCTCAGTATGCTGCCGAAACTGAAGTTTCTCACCCTGCCCATCTTGCAGTCTCTGAGCTGCTGCTTTATGTTACTCAAAAACACAGTGCTCCAGTCATAAACTATGGGTCTCATGCACTCCACTGCATAGAACATCAATGGCTACGAGTCCTGGTGGAGTGATGCTATACCAACTATCCTACCGAGTGCCAATAGTATGGGCTTCAGTCCTAGTACCTGGATGGAGTTTGTCGGGATTTGAATCCCAACCTTTTTCGTGTCCAGAAAATAATATACTGCAATGTACTCATCAATGGTGAGGCCACCTTCGGGCCCGCGAGAGTGTAGGTTCACCACCTCTCCCTGTCGGGATAATCCTGTAATGAAATATATGTCCTCCACCTCTATAGTGAGGAACATTCTGTCGATATGAAAAGACTCTGAGTCTGCATCCCAGTAGTCTACTAGCATCTGCAGGAGTCTTGGTTTGGCCCTCAGGCTACCAAGACACCAAAACTTATATAGCACACATGCACGTAGAGCTTGTTGAGCCATTAAGTCACCCCGAACAACCTCTTCTACATCTCCATGTTACCCTCCCTCCATTCTAGAACCATACTGCACATTAAAAGTAGTTTTTGGTCATTATTTACCTTAAAAAACCTTGTGCACGGCCGCATACACGACTGTTTGCAAAACAACCACGTATGTACGTGGTTTTGGGAGGGTTTTCCTCGTATAGCCATCCCTATACGCGGAAAAAGTCCCCATATCCACATGGGCCGAATCGACCATTTTAGAATGGCCTAAAAATAAAAATTGACCATGGAAATTGAAAAAATTCACATGAAAATGGAAGAGGAGGACATGAGAAGTTACCTGGAACAAACAGTGTCAAATTTCGTCGAACGAAGCTCGTGGAATTCGCGTTGAAAGTTTTGAGCTCAAATGAGTAAAAATTTCAAATGATATGGAATTTTTGAATTTTTTTTGAAAATTTTGAAATTTTTTACCTCGTTTCTATAGTTTTGAACCGTTTTTGACCATTTTGGACTGTTTTGGACTAATGTGATGATGTAGGAGTCCATTTTGAGCGTCGTTTTGACTGTGTTTTTGACCCGTTCGTGCCGATTTCAGGTATTATGTATAAACTGGCATATAGGTTAGATTTCACATCAATTTGCACTTTGCATGACCTTGTCACTGTTTCATGATAACCTTAGGTACAAACCCATTCTATCTTGTCACGAAACCTTCTTGTTGTTTTAGAAGTGACATGATGTGAATGGTAGAGCTTGACCATACATGGGTGCCCTAGTTAGCTCCTGTTTTGCATTTGGTGCCCATGCTGACATTTTTCCTTTAGGGTGTGGGAGTCCTTTTTATAGTATCGCCATGTCTTTGCGCAAGAGACTCATACTTCTCTTGATCTTTTTGCTGGCCTTCTTCCCCCAGGACTCCCTTATATCAAGTTGAAATTGCATTATCATGAGTTTTTCCTGCCTCATTGAGCCTTATGCCGGCTTCCCTGACTTTGATTATCAGCTATATAGCCCTAGCTTGTCTCATGTCTAGCCACACAGAGCCATTTTATATATCCTTTGTAGCTTGATTCCCCATTTTTACTGGGAGGGGACTTTCCCCCGAGTGTCATTATCCTACACATGTGTCCTTGCATTGAGCATAGGTATGTTCTGCTGCTTGGAACTAGTTTGTTTTCCCCTTGACACTCGTATCCTCCTAGTTTGTAACTATAAAGCACTTTTATTCTTTTTCAAGCTTTTCAAAATATTTGAAAAAGTCTAAAAAATATAAAAAACAAAAAAGCCGGACAAGAAAAGATGTTATCTTTGGCAGCAGTCGAGTCGTGTCGCCTTCAAATAGAGCACTGTATATCACCTCCGTTGGTTGGGTTAATAGTTTGACTTTAGGAGCTATACTCGTTTCTATGAGTTTAACTCCACCGACTGGTTAAGCTTCCAGTTCCTATGGAGCCTCTGTCGATACCTCCTCTGTCGTAGAGATGTCCCAGTTTTTGTATATCGAGTCTATGTTGCCTACATTCAGTCACCATTCACCTTTATGCTCTTGTTCAAAGGAAGTTGAAACCTGAGTCGGCCATTCCTCAGTTCTCTTGACTTTGCATGTCGGCCATTCCCAGTACTGATACTGGTTCGTGCACATTATGATCGAGTCCTTCCACATTATATAGCTTTGCTGAGTACCTCGTGTTGGATGATGGGGGATGCCTTAATTCCCTCCTTCCAGTGGATTTCATCCCATCGACTTCAGATCATTTATTCTGGGATATGAATCTAGAGTCATTTTGAGTGCCTTGAGACTTGTAGTCATTAGTGGCAGGTTCTCTCGCCATCGACAGTTTTGGGAATACATCAATGTCCCCTGATCGATGGATCCTTTCAAGTGTTCGACCTCAACACATTTATTTACACTTGTTAGTTTGCACTCTAGTACCTTGATTCTCATTTTCATTATTGGTCGGTGATCTCTTGTCTGTTAATGGTATACATCAATGACCGGTAATCGAATGATGGAATACTATGTTCTACCTCGACACCTCTATTCACATAGTAGGACATGTAGTCATAGCATATTGTGTAGAAGACCTTCCAGATTGGTGGCATTTCATATACGCTACCCCCTTGATCATGCCAGTGTTCATTATATTTCAGCTCTCGTGACTTGATTCTAGGGTATGTCAGATATCTTTGGCCATTATGGACATCTTGAACCATTGTATATCTTCATCTTTCATGGAGATCATGATCCTTTGTATATCTTCATCATGGAGATTATGATCTATTTATATTGTACGTGGCGATGACCACACATGTCATGTTTTATATCATGCCTATTCATGGCCATTGTACTCTTATGTATCCAGGACTGCTATATGTACTTGCAGTATGTGCAGAGTTTGATTATTGTATTATACTGTTGGATGGCTATTTCTTCCACCTTGTTCTTTATCACTCCACTTTTGGGATGGAATTATAATGTATTTCGGCCATCGTATCACCCCTCTGACCTCACACATTAGGGGGCATCTGTTACAACTGATTTTACCACACATGGTGGATCACACCTTTATGGCCTTCCCTATCCCTCTGCAAACTCTTTAGATCCCATGGACCATAGTTTTACCTTTGATGTTTCCAAGGTCATCCCTAAAAACATGCATTATTTTCCATATGTGACTTTTAATCCTATTCTCGCGTATGTACGCGGATATGACCCTCAAACCCGCGTACATCGGGATGTGTGCTAAAGGCCAAATAGTTTTGGAGTTTTCCTTGATGTGGATCTGAGTCACTTGTCTGTTGGCCTTCCATATGCCTTGAGATCGCTTGGATTTGACCTTACATTACCGCATTGAAGCACTATATAAGGAACCCTTTGGATACATTGAAAGGAGAGGAATTGAAGAGCAAGAAAACTATAGTCCATTGTTGCCGGAGCTTATACTTGAGTCTGCATCTCTTTGTCCCTTGGAGCACTTTGTGTTCTTCCCAAGATTTCCTTTGCTTGTGAGATTTCTGTCGAGAGATGGAGGATTGAAGTGGTGGAGGCCCAGGTGGATGACTCAGTTTCTCCGTTTCGCAGATGTGCCGAAAGAGGTTGTCACTATTGTAATCTCTGATTTATATTAATAGAAATATATTTTCCTGTCTAATAATGTGTATTTAAATGAGTATTGAATCCATGGATGCTTTTAAATGCTTATATGTTATTGATTATATATGTTAGAGTAGGTCTAACACCATCATATAGAATTCTTGTCTTGTTTGTTGAATGTTGAGAGAGCAAATTGCTAATACAAGTGAGAGTGGAAAAGCTCAATGGGGATCTACATCAAACATCCAAAATAAGGTATGTTTTGAGATCCTTTAGTGTTAGATATGTGGTTTCTCTTGCATATGGGGAAGGATTGATTTCTGTGGTTACTCTGTCTTTTGTGGTACCCCAAGCCATAGGAAGTTTTCTCCGTAACACATATAAACTAAACCCTCATCGCAGTAAACGACCCAGGATCGAATCCTGTAGGATCTATTATTATCTTACAAAGCCACGCTATATGAATTATATGCAGGCTATAAACATAACTTAAACTCTCTACACAGTAGTCGAAGGACCCAAATAAAATTAAAAACACTGTAATCTATGGCCCTTAGCCTTTTTATTATAATAATCAACAGATCCCAATTATTCAACCCTGTCAATGTTTACCAAAAGCGACGATTTCTAGTCGCAAGGTTACACCACAGAAAACCCCCATTTCATATTACATAAAAAAATCATAAATAGTATTTACACTATCATAGCTACGAGGGGGGGGGGAAATGAAAATGCCATAGGACATGGCCCCAAGCCATAACGGTGTCACCCTTGTTCGTCCATATAGCCAACACATACAAAGAATGCAAAATCCACATAGTCCATGAAATAATAACCATAGAAAATGACACACTATATATTTATAAACACAATATTTATAAAACCAATAACGAGTTTACAGTGTCAATACCTTCGGCCATTGCACCGTTGCAATCAATGGTGCTTCCCATTGCTTGTAACATAACCTAAACATTCATTTTCAAAATACACAAATCCTATCAAGGGTTTACCCAGGCTCTCTTCGCTACCCAGAATCAACATTTAAATACATTCCATTACATTTCAAGCTTAGGCTAGAAGGAAATCAAAACCCCAATAACAAATCCCCAAGCATGTCGCTTTTCAAACGTAGAGTTTGTTAAGATACAGTAAAACCTCCAACCCAAAACACATCCATTAAAAACCATACCCAAGTGAATCCAACCTACGACAAGGGACAACTCAGTCATGACCGCGAAGCCAAGAAGAGACAAGTAAATGCTTGCACATTGGGCTTATCGAAGGAGTATGGATTTGCCACGATCTTTCCGATGAGTGGTTAACCACTCCTGTTCTTGCCTCCCCTGCAAACCTGCAACAGAACAAAGACACAACACGAGAAGCATGACTGATATCCTTTTCCAAATCAACCACGATGCTAATGAAATAGGACACCTGCATACTTGTCTGTTAATACATCACGGTCACATTCCTTCACGCCAAGCAGGAGCAGAGAGCAAGCATCAAGAGGAGAAATGCCAAACTAACGCTTGGGCCAAGCCCTAATATTTTCGGCCTCATCTCCCAAGGTGCATTGATATAACCACCCTGGCCACCATTAATGCACACCAGACCCAGGGGAGGAGGAATCTCGCAGAGGAAACCCACTCATTCCACGAATAGGTTCAAGAAAGAACCTTATCATAAGTGGGCCAGTATCCCAAGAGAAGAAGGAAAAGAGGAACATAGCCTTGAACCTCCAGAAGGAGAATATCACAGTCCTTTCAGTGAGGACTCTCTTTCTCCATGTAGAAAGAAACAAAGAAGTGATGACAATCTCCAGGGAGAGTTCAGAAAAATAAGAGCCCCAACCTATGAAGGAGAGGTGAACTCGGGGGAGAAAGCTGAAGTACGAATGTTGGGCATGAGCAAATATTTCCATGTTCATAACTTCTCAAGCAAAATGAAGGCTTGACCGGTCATTTATAATTTAAATGGAAAAGGAGCGAGATAGTGGAGAGACTTGAAGCATACCAAGAAATATGAGGTAAGAGAAATACGATGGAGTAAATTTCACAAGATCTTCCAAGAAAAGTATATGTCGAAAAGATTCTTTGACAGAAAGGTGAGAGAAGTTCACGAGTTGCATATGGGATCCATGAATCAGGATGCTTTTAATAACATATTTCTATATATGTTACATTATGTACCATACATCAAGGACGAAAAGGTAAAGATCCAACATTTTTAGGATGTTTTCCTCCCAACTTTCGGGAAAGGATTGAGTTTGAGATGCCTAAAACCTTGGACACCACATTGCAAAAATATAGGCTCTACTATGAGCATGGACAACTAAGGAAAGAGAACATGAACATAAACAGAGACAAGTCTAAGAACTTCTCTGACAACCATAAACCAGGTTTTAACCCACCCCCATACAGGAAACAGAACAACAACTTTCCTGCGAACAAGAACTTCAACAAATCAAGTACAAATCCATATGTACCAGTTCCAAATGTTAACAATCTAGTAGAAGCTGGGGGATCCAATGTCACCCCGCTACAGATCAAATGTTGGAAATGCAGCGAGCCTCATTATGCACGAGATTGTAAGAACAAGACCAATGGGGTCTTGCACAACTTACAAGAAGAACCGACGATAGAGGACATAGCTGGAACACTGTCGATTTAAGCAGCCTAGGATGGCCGACATGAATACCATCAGGCTACCATGGTTGATATATAAGGTAAGATCTTGAACACTTCTATTTCAATACTGATTGACCCTTGTGCTTGCCAGAGCAATGTATCGCCTAAAATTGTCGATGTATGTAAACTAGGAAAACAAAAACATGATAAACCTTGGCTGGTGTAATTAGAGACAGGTATGAAACAGAAAGTTTCGAAAATAGTTAAATATTGTGAGGTAAACCTGAATGGTTTTCTTACAAAAGTGAACCTGGACATCCTACCTTCAGGATCATATGATATACATATCGACATGGACTGGTTGGAACAACACCATGTCATGCTCGATTGCTTATACAAGTCAATATTGTGTATAGGTAGCCAAGGGAATGAGGTGAAGATTCAAGGCATACCAAAGAAAGTTTTGTTAAGGCAGATATCTATCTTACAAGCAAAGAAGTGCATTAGAAAAGGCTGCACGTTGATTGTAGTAAATAGCTGAGACATAGAGGCTGAGAGAGAACAACGCATAGAGGAATTTGTCGTTCTTGTAGAATTCAAGGATGTATTCACTGAGGAAATACTTGGATTACCTCCAAGATGAGACCTATATTTTTCCATAGAACTGACACTAGGATCAGTTCCAGCTTCAAAAGCCCCTTAGCGCATGAGTGCACCAAAGTTGGTGGAACTCAAACTGCAGTTGCAGGAGTTGATAGAAAAAGGATATATCCGACCAAGTGTGTCCCCTTGAGGAGCATCGATACTTTTTGTAAAGAAGAAGGATGGTACGATGCGGATGTGCATCGATTACCATCATCTTAACAAAATGTCTATCAAGAACCGATACCCACTCCCTAGGATCGATGACTTGTTCGATCAAGTAGGAGGAGCCAAGATATTTTCAAAGATTGACCTAGGATCCGGGTACCATCAGGTACGAATTTGCGACAAATATATTCACAAAACAATCTTTTGTACAAGGTACGGGCACTATGAGTTTGTAGCAATGCCGTTTGGGTTGACCAATGCACATGCAAACTTTATGTGTATGATGAATAGTATATTTAGTAATTATCTGGATTTTTTGTTTTTTGGTCATTATAGATGACATCCTAGTTTACTCTAAGAGTAAAGAGGAAAATGAGGAACACCTTCGCATAGTACTACGAGTGTTACCAGAACACCAGTTGCACGCCAAGTTTAGTAAATGTGATTTTTACAAACCACAGATACAGTACTTGGGACACATTATCTCCGAGACAGGGATAACTGTGGACCCGAAAAAATTTAGAGCCATAGAAGACTGGCCTATCGCTACTAGTGTCACTGACATTAGGTCCTTTTTGGGATTAGCTGGATATTATTAGAATTTCATTGAGAACTTCTCAAGAATAGCTTGTCCCATGACCGCTTTGCAAAAGAAGGAAAATAAGTTCTTATAGATGACCAAGTGCGAGGAAAGTTTTCAGAAGCTTAAGAATCTTTTGACGACCGCACCAATACTATGAATTATGGATCTTGATGGGGATTTTGTTGTTTGCATGGATGCTAGCAAAGAAGGACTCAGGGGAGTCCTCTTGCAGAACAATTATGCGATCTGTTGTGAATCACGAAAGTTAAAAAGCATGAGTAGAATTACCCCACTCATGATCTTGAGCTAGCTGCCATCATTCACGCATTCAAGATGTGGAGGAACTACCTCATGGGAAGGAAATTCCTTCTGAAGACAGACAATATGAGTCTGAAGTATTTATTTGAGCAACTAGATATGAATGCTAGGCAAGCTAGATGGTTGGATTTCCTTAGCGAGTACCATTTCGAGCTAAAGCATATTAAGGGCAAAGAGAACAAGATTTCTAATGCTTTGAGTCGACGAACTCATATGATATATGAGGTGACATTAAGTCAAACCGATTCAGATTTGCAGGAGAGGATTACAACGACCAACAGAATTGACCATTTCTATGTATAAATCCTCAAGAAAGTCTAAGAGGATAGGTTGTTTCAACAACAAAAAGAGTACAAGGTAGATGAAACAGGACTGCTATGGTCCAAGGAGAGATTGTACGTTCTAGAAGGAGGGGACATTCGGTCCAACATCCTCACAGAATTTCATCGAACACCCTACCTGGGGCATCTGGGATATCAAAAGATGATATACACCATTAAGAGACACTTTTTCTAGCCTAAGTTAAAGACCGAGATTGCATTTTTTATCATGAAATGTCAGCTAGTCAAAGCTCAGCATCAACATCCTTCAAGATTGTTGCAACCACTACTCATTCTGGAATGGAAGTGGGAGATCATTAGTATGGATTTTATCACCGGTCTACCGAAAAGTAAGAAACAAAATTATTCTAGCTTTGTAGTAGTTGAAAAATTGTAAAAAGCAGCACAATTCATTCCAGTGAAGTCGACCTACAAGGCATTACACATTGCCAATATCTTCTTGACGGAGATATTTATATTACACAGGATACCTAAGGAAATAATATATGATTGACATACAAAGTTTACTGGAAATTTTTGGAGATCTTTATTCTCTGGATTAGAGATGCAGTTGAAATTTAGTACTACTTATCACCCACAGACATATGGGCAGACAGAAAGGGTAAACCAGATTGTGGAGGACATGCTTAGGATGTATGTCATGAACAACCCCACCAAGTGGGAAGACTACCTACATGTTGCAGAGTTTGTGTATAACAACAGCTACCAGACTTCCGCTAAGATGAGACCCTTTGAGGTACTCTATGGACGAAAGTGTATAACACCGGTTACTTGGGATAGCCCGATGGATCGGCTCATGTTAGGGCCTGATTTATTAAAGGAGTTGGAATAGTTGGTTACCAAGGTTGAGGTGAACCTTAAAGAAGCACAAGACCGCCAGAAAATCTACACATATAAGAAAATAAAAGATAAGGATTATAAAATAGGCAACCATGTCTACTTGAAAGTAAAAGAAAAACGGAGCTCGTTGAGCTTGGGAAGGTGCGATAAGTTAGCACCTAGGTTTTGTGGACCCTTTGAAATACTGGCCAAGAGAGGGCCAGTGGCATATGAACTAGCATTACCTGTGCACATAAGAGGCCATAATGTTTTCCATGCATTAATATTAAATAAATAAGTTTATGATACTAAACATGTGATTGATTGGTCCTTATTATAGGTGGAACTTGAGAGGAGTTTTCCCCTGAACCTCTTCATATGTTGGACAAGATAGAGGTGCATCTCAGGAAGCGCACCATAGTCCAGTTGAAAGTGCAATGGAAGCACTTAGAAGCCGACGAGGCTAGTTGGGAGAATGAAGCCACCATGAGAAAGTCTTACCCCGCCTTCTTTCATGATTTCATTCCGAGTCCCTAGAACACCAGGGACAATATTGTTCTAAGGGGGGAGGGATGTAATATCCTAAATTTTGGACCTAACACTTATGGTCATGAGCCCCATTGATTATGATGTTACCTTGATGTTTTATTTTGATATACTGGGTCAAATACCACACTGCATATGAACATGATGATTTGTTGATATACTGGGAGTAAGCCAATTGCATATGATATATATATATATGTCTGCTTCTGTTGAGTGTGGAACCTGAAGCACATGATTGGTGATATGTTTTGTGTTTAGCGAGGAGCTCTGGAGCACATGGGTAAATTAATGTTTTGTGTTGAGCAAGAAACTCTGGAGCACATGAGTACTTATATTTGTGTTGAGTGAGAAGCTCTGGAACACATGAGTTTTGAGACATTTGTGTTGAGCATGAAGCTTTGGAACACATGAAAAGATAATTTGGAAGTGTTGGGCATAAGCCCTGGAGCCTTCCATGTTTATGTTGAGCATAAGCTCTGGAACATCGGATCCTTGGCCATTGTATCCCTAGGTGTATTGTACAAGTACATCCTAGCATTGGTGTTGAGCGAGGAGCTCTGGAATTGCACTAAGTTTGTAACTCCCTTTTTTTAGCATTGAGTATGGGCTCTGGTAAGCGCTAGGAGTTACTGAAAATAATTAATGATTCCTGTGTGAAAACAACTCGAGAAAAATATTGATCTCATCTCACTCATTTATAAGTGATTAAATGGAATTTTGAATTTCTGTATTCTCATCAAGTACTGAAGAAATACCATGTTATATGATGGAATCCAACATGCAAGGATGTTAGTAAAGTTGCCTAGGCTAGTAGACCTAACCAGCTACCTGATGACCTTAATGAAGAAAGTGTCATAAGTCTAGGGATCACAATATGTGATACCCTAAGACAAATGCTAACAAATAATATATTAATATATATTTTATATAGAGTATGTATAAAGAGTAAACATAGTAATAATATTAATAATGTAAGAAAGAAGACAAAGTTCCATCTATTACTATTATTTTATACTACCTATAAAAGTCCAATTAGGAACTAGTTAAAAGTTCCTAAGTTAAAATATTAAAAGTACTAAATTAAATAGAAAGGGTTAAATCAAGAAATGAAACGATTCTTGATTTAAGTGTCCCTTTGACTGAAAAGTATGTCTATAAAGTCCCAAGCCAAAGAGAGGCTTGGGGATCTCTTCCATCTTTTTGGAGTCATTATTCTTCCTGATTATTCTCAAGAGAGTTCTTGAAGAACAATTTCCTAAGAGGAAAAAGGAGAACTGATCTAGACCTGATATACCAGTTAGGGCAGCCTTACCTTAGGATCTCTAAGCTACTTGCATGTTGGAACCAGCTCGGGAGGATTCGGATTGAAACTAGGAATGGTTCCGGGTCATGGTTGGGTGGAACGTGGTAGTTCCCAAGTGATTGAGTCATCTATACAGAGGTCAGATATGCCTATGAATTGTTAATGCTGGGTAATTGAGTGTGTAGGTTTCAACCATTAGAAGAGCTTCAATTTTCAGGTATGAGGTTCTTGACTGCCTATTTTATTTTCTAGAATAAGAGCTGGCTAGATTATGCAAGTATTTATATTATATTTTCTTACCCTATGTACCTTTCTATTCCTGTCAAATTATTTTAGGGTTTACATATATCATTATAAACCCTAGGCTGTAATTTAATTCCTGTTTAAAGATTTCATTTTTCGTGCTCTGGTTAAAACATGAAAAGTGGTTTGAGCTTAGTTTATTACTTTTTCATGCTCTGGATTCAAACATGAAAAAGTCTAATGGAGTCTCCTTTAAACTCTTTTTGGACTCCCAAAATATGAAAAGATTGTCGAGTACTTGTCTTCTTCATACTTGTAAAAGTATTTGAAGAGTTGTCTCTTCGATGATACATTATATCTTTTTCAGTTCGGATAGACTATTTACGAAAAAGGAACACTCTAGCCAATCATGACTGGAAGAGTTCTCTAAGGTATTATTTTATACTTTTTCAGGCCTTAGGGACTAAATCATACGAAAAAGGACCCCTTTGGATTTTTCTTTAGTTCGTTCAGACTCTCTAAACATGAACGATACCGAGTTAACTTTCATTGGACTCGTTAAATTAAACATTGAGAGACCCTCTTTTGGGAATGAACCCCTCCTCTCTCAAGTTCGTAAAACATATGAGTTTGGACTTGTCTTCGGATGTGCTATGACGAGTGTTTGTCACCCTCTTTGAACTCATAAAAATGAAAAGAGGCACTCATCAACCATGATGGGGAAAATAGGAAGGGAATCATTTTGTAAATAAATGGCAGTAGTTTGTCATTACCTTTGAACATGGCACTTGTCTTCATATCATTTCAGTCGATTGAGTATTCAGCTAATTTCTGTGACGATCCACTTTCATGAGTCATGTCACTCCTTTGAGTCTTTCAAAAGAATGCATTGTCCACTGTCGCACTGTGTGCTTGTCTGGTCTAGTCATGTTGCCAAGTCTTTTGTCATGCCGCTCGATGTTCAAAGGGAAGTTAAAGAAGTTTACTTCTGCAGTAAAAATAGTCTCTGTGTCAGTACTTTTGAGTTAGTATTATGTTTACCTCATTCACATCATTCTATAACTTTGTTTTGAGTTTTGTGTCATCGATGTGGGATTCATCATGGCCCTCCTTCGATGAGACTATTCTTGTCGACATCAGCTCATCATTCGGGAAATAGTCTTAGAAACAAATTTAGTACCTTGAGATCTGTATGCCTCAATGACAGATTCTATCACTCTCGACATAGGTTCACATCATTGACCTTTGATCGATAGAATCAACTGGGTGTTCGACATCAAGACATCTATTCACACTCAGTAGATTGTACTAGGGTACCTTGGAAATCATTGACATCAATCGTGATCTCCCTCGCACTTGTTAATGGTTCACATCATTGGCTGGTAATCAAGTGGTTTCTACCATGTTCAACTTCAAAACATTGTAATCACATGGATAGAATCATACTTTGTGGAAGACGAGATGAAGACCCTGGGTACTTGTTTAGCACTCATTGCTTTCCCTAGGTTGCGATGGAGTTTTGTATATCAAGCATGGATCCACATTTGTATGATCGTGGCTATGCTCAAATTTGCATCTGTATGACATAGATATATGTTGTATCTCTGGTAGCTATGTCCAAGTTTGAGTCCTCTCTCACATGGATCTACGTTGTATTCTAGTAGCCATGGTTGTTTATTCCTCTCATGGATCTGCCTTATATTGGTTTGCAGCCATGGGTTGGTTACATTTGTCTATGAGTCAAAAGTATTGATGTACGATAGATGCCTACTCTATGACACTCTCCAACCGAGCTAATTCTCACCTCGAAGTAATGGCTTGTTCTCTCAAAGCTCTTGCTTATCGTATCCCTCTAAGCCTCATGCTTTGGGGGGAATTCTGTTATACCCAAATCCTTTCACCAACATTTGATGAGATCCCTATCCCCTTTGTTTTCCCTAAATCCCAAACTTGGAGTGGAAACTTGCTCTGGATATCAATTCTACTTGAAAAAACCTTGAACTACGCTTTTCCTTTGGCTGATGAGCGGTACCTTGTTCAACACCGCCTGTGTCCTGTTATAGAGAAGCGGTGCCACCGCTGATGTGCTTTGTTGTTGAAGCAGTTCTCACCTAAACTGCTCTGTCATAAGGGAACAAAAGAGGTACCCTTGGTAAAATGGGAAAAAGAGAAGTTTCTTGAGGCTTCTAGATTATGATCCTCGTGTCCTCCCTTATCCCTATCAATATTGGTTAGTTGAGCTCGATATCCCTCTTGGTAGGATCTTAGATAACTATAAACCAAATTTTCCAACAATCTCCCCCTTTGGCATTAATGGCAACCTATAAAAATTCTCCCCATTTGAAAACAATGACAAAGGATAACCTGTTATGCCAATGCTGCACTTATCTTGATATATGATTTCCTCTTTCTCTTTTTTTTGACAACTCCTCCTGTCATCACATCTCCTCTTTAACTGAACTTGGTTATTTAACCAATGTATTATCATTTATCTTATCATTCCCTATTCTTGAATGATAACTTAACTAATAGATCCATGGACTCCCCCTGTCACTATACTTCTTCTCCTTTGTCAACATTTTTGTGACAGAGTTTACACTCAGCAGTTTTTCAATACTCTTCCATTTTCTGTTCTAGGATACATGTTTAAAAAAAAAAAACTCTGTTCCTATTGCCATATCTAATGGTCTATTCTGCCTTTACCAGAATTCGTTAAGTTTGTGCATTTAGATCTTCATATACAAGGATATCATATACTGCTGGATTCTTTTGGATTTTATATCTATATTATCAACTGTCCAGAGACCCATCAATTTAGATTCTCAGCACAGAGATTACTTCAAATTATTACATAGTTTCTCTGGTCTTACTATCTCAGACACAAAGACTCATAACCTCAACCTTTTCCTTTGTCAATGCTGAGCTTATCCTGCTACCTTATCCATAGAACGAATTTTTTATTCCTTTTATACTTGAGTTTTCTTCTACGGTCAACAATTTTTATGTGTCATGACTTCAAATACTAAGTGAACATAATCATCTTTGTCTTGTATTTGATTGCAGAAATCATGGTCTTCATGACTCTCACATTTTGTTTTTCTCACATTAATTCATACTTTCAACATTAGATACCAATTGAATTTTTTAGATACCAATTGGAATTTTCTGACTTTAACTCCCCCTGAGTATAAGGTCTCTTCTACTATTATTTTCAGGGTTTTTTTAAAATCATGCGATACCTTTTTTTAGAAAAGGATCCCACAATCATCACTACATCCTTCTTCATCACCTTCATATTTATCGGTGTATTCTTCTACATCATTAAGTAGCTTTACCTCATGATGGGTGTCATTTTAATCTATGACCTCATTATTCTCAATTTTAGCACTCAAAATATACCCAAGGTTGTGAAAGGTAATCTTAAGGTAATAGCAAAAACCAATTTAGAAAGAAACTAGCTTTTCTTTCTGGAGAGGGATCTCTCATATATAAATTTAACAAGGCCATATATTGGAGTCGATAGTTTAAGTTATGTAGATGGTTGAAACAACACATATAAACATTGGGAAATGGAATCAAAACATATAAAGATAATACAAATCTTCATACATAGAATTCCAACAAAGGAAAGATAATCATTCAGTTACAGTCATTCATTGATTTTCAGGTGATAAGAGAGAAACATGAACAGTCCATCAATATAGAGAATCACAAGATGAATTCTGTATCAACTTTAGAGGAAATATTTGTGAATATCTGAAACAATATCCAGAGAATAACATGTATGAATTCTGAAACCATTAAACACTACGTTTCGATATGAAAGAAAGTAGAATGGAAGGTAAACACTTAGAAGCAGTCACAGGGAAAGAAGGCACAGACTGTAACATAAACAACACATGAATATTTGAAGATCAACTAGCATTCGGCTCTGTAATTTCATTCAAAAAACATAAGTTCTCAAAAACATCGGTCCAAACTTATGGGTTCCAACCCCCAATACATCAAATAAATTCAAATATATACAAAAATAGTTTCTTCCCAAGAAGATCAATAACCAACTAATCTGTTAATCATAAGTTTTTTTGTAACCATATCCCTAATAACTAGGAATAATAATTACATGATTTGATTGAAATAATAGATTGCTTGATTATAGCAAACTTAGTAACTACAAGGTATCTCGAACAAACAACTTCATGAATTGCAACACATGTCTTCATGAATGTAGTATGTACTTGGTCTTCCCAAATTTCTCCACGATCTTCCATTGTTCCACATTTGGAGTGTCGTATTCTGTCATCTCTCTTATTGACACCTCCAAATCCACATAAGCATCATAAGACATGGTTGGTAATCCTTTTTTAATAATTAAAAACCTATCCAATATCTCAAAGTCTTTTGTCAATTTTTCCAGAATAAGCTTTCCTGTTAACCCTTTGACTAAATCTTCAAATTTGGAATGATCCATGCGATTCTGTACCAATAAGCTGTGATATTGGACCTGGGAAACAACCGTCCTTCGACATCCCAAAAAGAAGGGACACCATCATCAAATAAATCTTTAAAAGCAGTCTTGAAATCCTTTATTTGAGAAGACATTTTATTCGCCTTATCTTTCACCACTTTCTTGAGTTGATGTTTATTGATAAACTTCTTCTCCCATAACACAATTGCTACCTTGTCTTTGATCCCAATGTCTGCAAATTTTGATATGTTAAAGAATTCAAGAAATTCACAACATTGTGAGTAGTATTCAAAGGCTTCTTTTCCATAGTATCACTGGCCAATTTCAATCTTTGAGTAGCTAAATTTACCAGTGTGCTTTCATCATCAATAAAATTTAAATAATGCTTGAACGTGGTGACCTCCACAGACAAGGTATCCCAAATCAAACGTTTAGCTCCCTATAAAGGAGCTTTTCCTGTATTTCTTTCTTTTAATTCATTGAACATTTTCTGTAATTGGCTATTATCATTCCATGCTTTATTCTTCTCTTCAATGCTTATAGCCAATTCTGATTTGATCTTTTCATTCTCATCTTTCAATTCTTTAATCTCCACTTCTTTCAAGCTCACCTGAGACATATGAACTAATAAGGCATCTGCAGAAATTTCATTTAATGGTCTTTCAACATTAACAAGGGGTAAATCAGTATCAACAAAGGGTTGACTCATCAGTTCTTCCATAACTTCTTTTTTATCATTTTGATCTTTTTTCAACTTTAGAATTTGAGCCATCAATTCGACCCTTTCTACTTCCCACTTGTTTTTCTCCTCTTGCGGCTTCAATGATTTTCCGTTATAATCCATCATTTCCTGATAGAATTTCTCTTTTTCTTATTGAAGTGTGAATAATTCTAAATATTGAACATGTTCAACATTAGGGACTTTGAGCTTCTTTTTCAACACTTGAATGGTATTGTCCTTCTCCTCTAGAAGCTTTTTGGTCGCTTGCATATTACCTGGTTTGTTCCCTAGGCTTACAACATCTCCCTACAACTTTTTATTTGAATCAAATTCCCTTTATTTTCAACCTTTTCATGCTTCAATTGAACTTCCATCTTATCTACAGGAGACTATAATTTAGTAATTTTCATAATTGCATGTAACAAATCAGAGTAAATAACATCTCCAATTTGTTTATGGAGTTGTATTTTATCAGGAACACTGATTTTGTCCAGCTTCACCTCCATTTCAGACACTTTCTTGTCACTTACCATAGCGAATTTTAGGGTATTCCTCTCTGTTTCTCGAGTAGAAATCAATAAAGTCTTTTGATTGATTAAATTTCTAACTCGAGGAATCAGATTCTTAGTTTCTTCCGATGACTTCATTTCTTTATCAGCATAAATCAACACTAACTCTATCCTGGATTTGTAATGGGAACTGGACTCTGTCTTACTTTCATCTCCGAAACAATATTCATGCATCTGTACTGACTTTTTCTAGAACAGGACTATCTTCTTTAAATCTTCTGAAAATATTTCTTCTGAAATAGTTTGCTCATCTTGAGGGTGTGTTTTGATCTTTTTATGGGAAATATATTCATCTACATCCATGCCATCCTCTTCATAAAGACTCCTTTTATTCATAATGCTGGAATTAACAGGCGTTTGGGCCACTACAATAAATATGTTCCTCATATCTTCATCAACTTCTATATCTTCTTCAAAATTAGCCAGATTTACTATTTTGTCTAATCCCTCAACAATTTAATGATCAAATGGCTTATTATTGTTTAGTTGCTTCCTCTGAGAAATAATATGATGTGGGTCATAATTCACTTTTTTCTCTTTTTGAAAATCCATAACTTCTAATAATTTCTCAATGACTAACAAGGCTCTTTTATTTTTAAAAATGAAAGGACCAACTTTGAGAGGAAATTTAACATTAGAATATTTTTTAAACACCCCAAAATGTTCTTCTTCTGCATATAACCCCTGTCTCATAAACTCTAATGTGAATATTATTGGGGTCAAAAAAGCGGGTAACCTGTATGGTTCTCCAGTGAACCCATACACTTTAAGAACAGTAAATTATTTATGCAAGGACCAATCTCCTGTTTTGTCTTCTGAAGAAGACTGTAACATAAGTCTCATGTCTTCCAACACCCTTGGTAAGACATCATTGAAAAGCAATTTGTAAATCTCAGCCATGATTGTATTTACGAACTTGAACATGTTAATCTGTTTCAGAAGGTCTGGAGAGAACATGGTAGACAAGAACTACAACTCCGACACATTAGAAGACAAAAGCATGTTCAGCAACTAGGGCTGATATCTGAAGAACCCGACTTTAGGAAATTCAACCAATTGGGTATGGATAACTTCAGCTAAATACTCATCAAGATTAAAACAACGGGTTGAATGGGATTCATGGTTAGTCGAACCTATACTTAGCAAAAAACCTAAGATGACTTTATTGATATGCGTATAATCATCCAAACCCAAAATTTGACTAACAAGTGACATGACCAACTGTACTTCCTCCTTGAAAATATGGACATTATATGGCAGAAATATACCCTCTAATGACTGACCATCTTCCATAATACTGGATAAAAACTGACATCTAACTTCGGTTTTACAATTTTTATACAATTCAATTAAGACTTGCTCATTTAAAAATTCATAGCTATCAGGGAAATTATCAGGCAGACTCAATATCCCGCGAACAGTTTTCATGTCAACTCTATAAAGGATTTTTAACGTTGTATGACTCATAATAACTCTTTCGGAGGACGAGTAACTATTCGCACACCATTCGGAAAATTTAGGGAAAGGTAGGGTTTGATCAATAGCAAAGTAATATAAGAAAGAATTGCAGACATTCAGAATATCATTCCCTTATGAATTATGCTGCCACAAACGCTCCTTTGAAACTGATACACTACATACTGACAGAATAGGATCAAATACATTTCTCTCCCTATCAACAACAACCTCTTCTCTCTCATCTGGAAGCCTGCACAATATTCCTAAACCTTGCTCCTTCTCCATAATAAAATGATAGCGACAAGTCTTCAACAAAGTCTGAGTGTTTTAAGGCTTACCTGGTAACTGTTGGATACGTAGAAGTTGACTTTCAGAAAAAAAAAATGATGCACTGTCCCTTCTTCTTTTCACCTGCAGCGTGCAAATGAAATGAATTTACCTAGGTCAACTCACTTTTTATACACTGGATCATTCTAGGACCCTCAACAAGTTGTTTTTCCTTTACTGCTTTCCTCAGCATAACTCACTAAAAGTCACCATGTGGAAAGAGGTTTAAATTATGCTACCACTCATCCTTTTTAATTATCTCACAGCTTTGCACTCTGGAATAGACTATGACTGTTGATAATATTTCATCTTTTGTTCGAATCATTGGATCAAAATCAAAATCTGTTCTACATAATCCGCCAGCATTTCTCATTTTTTCAAGCATGCATCTTCACATCATGGACTACCTCATGATCGTAGATTTTATTTGCTTTATTTTCTTGGTCATTGATCTTGCTGTCTTGTTAACCAATTCCGCTTCTCCGTCAAAACTTCTTTCTGGCGTAAATTTTCCCAGTGGATCAATTTGCAACTGTAGATTTTCACCCTCATAAATCTACACCTTTGAATTGTGTAATGAATTAACAAAAGTGCACATTTTTAATAAGAGACTCATGACTACCAACCTTTTACCAATTTTTATGTATGCCTTTATCATTTCTCAACCACACTCTTCCTCAATTTTTCAACATAAAGGGTGTTAACAACTTGCTCCAATTGGGGATGATATCCTCCCTATGAGGTATCAAAGAACTCGTAGACCAGGTGCCTATTTCTAACTTTTGTATCCAAACCTCCAAAATTTTTACTTTTTCTCTGATATATATTTTCTAAATAAAGAAAAATGGCTATCCTCCAAAATCTTAGGGCGTTCACTCAGAGCTTCAAAAATATTCGGTTCACCATATGTACTGCTTTCGAGAAAATAAATATTTACAAACTATGGTACAAATTTTACCCTCCACCTTAAGACAGGTAATGCTTCAAAAATATTCCATTAATAGGGTTACTCTCCAATGAAACCCCATTTGGATATTCTAGAATAAATGCATTTTCCCCTCTGTGACCTACAATAACATAAGGACCTACCCACATGTGGTCAAATTTTCCATGCTTGTCTTCCCTAGGAGCATCCCATTTTAATACCAGGTCATCAATTTGGAACTATTCTTATTTCACCCTTCTATCAAAAGTATTTTTCATTTTTTCTTGGTGTATATGCACTTTATCATAAGCTTTATTCCTTTGCTCCTCTAATTCAATAATTTGGTTTATCCTTCTCTGCATGTGGTTTGTCTCATCCTATTGTTCCTGAAAATATTTCATAACTGGTACACCCAACGATGTTGGAAAAATGACTTCAGTTTGATTTACCAATTGAAAAGGAGACATTCCAATTGCCCTTTTAGTGCTAATTCTATCAGCCCACAAAGCATACTTAAGCTTGGTGTGCCAAGCTCTTTTGTTATCTTCTAACAACTTCTTAATAATTCTTACCAGACTCTTATTAGAAGACTTTGCCAATCCGTTTCCCTGTGGATAGTAAGCAGTTGAATGATTTAAACTGATATGATATTTATGACAAAAATTAATCATCTTTTTGGATTTAAAAGTTGTTGCATTATCAGTCACTATTCTTCTAGGACACCCAAACCTAGCCAATATATTTTCTTCAAGAAAATCCATAATTACTGTCTCAGTAGCTCTCCTGGTAGGTATTGCTTCAATCCACTTTGTGAAATAGTTTGTGGCTGTCAGAATCCATTTATGTTGTCCTAAAGAATTTGGGTTTATTTCTTCAATGAAATCCAAACCCCACTGCTGAAAAGGAGCTTCTACTATTATTGGATTGAGAGGGAGTGGAATTACCTTTCTCTTACCATCAAAAATATGGCATCGATGACATATGCTAGTTTCTTTGTACACGTCCGAAAACAATGATGTCCAATAAAAACCTGCTCTCAAAATTTTGTTTGCTGTCACTTGCCAAGAATGATGTCCTCCACAATCTCCTTTATGAAATTATTTCACTATGTGCTGGGCTTCATTTTCTAAAAGGAAATTAAGTAACACACCTCCAGTATCTTTCCAATAAAGATACTGATTTAAAATACAAAATTTAGCAGCTTTCAACTTCATAGATCTTGCTCTCGTTTTACTTAATCCTGCAGGAGCTTGTAAATTTTGAAGAACATGAACAATATCAGAATACCATGGAGATGTAGTGAAATCGATCATTACCTCCACCTCTATGTCCAACTGATGAGATTGACTAGATAAGAAATTAAGCTGTAAAGATTCACAATTTGAGTTTGGTCTAATTTCTATATTATACTCCAATAATGTTGCTATCCATTTCACTCTTCTTCCTTTTGGATCAGGCTGTGTAACAATCTCTTTTACTGCATGGGTTGGAACATGAGCAATTATATGTGAATGAAGAATATACACCCTGAAATATTTTAAGGCTTTAACCAAAGCATATGCCTTCTTCTCCATAATATCATATTTTAATTCCCCATCTCTCAACATCTTACTAAAAAAGGCTATAGGTTGCTCCATGCATGCTCCATGTTCTCATTATTCTTCTGTAACAAAAATGCAACGATAGTATGTTCTGAAGCATATGAAAATATTAAGAGATATTTAGTGAAGTCTGGACTCACCAGGATAGGAGCTTCTGAAATGGCTTGTTTTATTTCTTTAAAAGATTTCTTAGCCTCTGCTGTCCATTTTATTTCATGACCCTTTTTCAGCATATTTGTAATATTCGTTAATATTTCAGCAAAACTGGGAATAAACCTTCTAAAAAAATGTACCTGTCCCAGGAATGATTGTATTTCTTTTTTGCTTCTTGGTTCTCCTACCTTCAAAATTGCACTGACTCTATCAGGATCAATCTCTATTCCATCCTTTGAAATTATGTGACCCAACAACTTTCCTTCTTCTAATGCGAAATTTGATTTTTTTGGATTCAATGATATACCAAATTTTCTGCATTTTATAATTTTTTTTTCCAAATGGTGAATATTCTGTCTATCAAATCTTGAATATATCGTGATGTCATCCATATAAATTACCACAAATTTACCTATTTCTCCTGCAAAATTAATATCCATGGCACACTGGAAGGTAGCCCCTGCATTCATCAAACCAAAAGGCATATTTGCATACATAAAAGTGCCCCATCGTGTGGTAAAAGCAGTATTTTCTTGATCTTCAGGTAACACCTTAATCTGATTGTACCTTGAAAAACCATCCATAGTTGAAATTGTTTCTGCTCCGACCACTTCCTACAAAATATGATCCATCTTTGGAAAAGGATAATTATCTTTCATTGAGACTTTATTCAAATTCCTGAAATCTATACAAAGCCTTATTTCTCCATTTTTCTTTCTGACAGGAACCAAATTAGCAACCCACCTTGAGAATCTTAAAGTCACAATAATTTTGGCATCAAACAATTTTTTGATTTCCTTTTCAATAACTGGCAACAGCTTTGGATTTATTCTTCTGATTTTCTGTCTAAAAGGTTTTTCTCCAGGTTTGATTGGAATAGTATGTTATATTATTGAAGTATCATATTCCTTGAGGTCTTCATAAGTCCTGGCAAACACATCTGTATACTTTTTCATCAAGTTCACATATTCTTCTTTTTCTTTGGCAGACAGTTTTTTAGATAGCTTCACAATCTTTGGATGCTCTTTAGTACCAATATTTCTATCTTCAATAGCATTATCAGCATGTTTAAAATTTGGATCTTTAGCAACATCATTTTGATCAAAAATTTTCTCTAAGGGGATCAAACCTATTGGTATAAAATTACTTTTTAATTGAATGATATCCTTTCCTCCTAGAGTTCCCTTCAATTTATCAGTACTAATCTTTTCTTCTTCACTTTCTTCAGCATCTTGGAAATTTTCATAATTGTCACTTTTACCATCAATATGAGTGTTCACAAACTCCCCAGACAATTCTAAAAATCTTTTTATCTGCATATCATCTTCAAATACCTGCCAATATTTAGAATTATCAGGTATGGATGGTATATTTACAATATCCACTTGATATTTCCTTTGACCAGCACTTGGAGTTTTAAATTTACTAGTAGCAACTGCTAAAGAATTAGCTACTATATTCTCATATCTAGGAACCACCTTAATTGTATGTTCTGTAAACTAGTTACCAAACATATCCCATACTTCATTTCTATAAGTTCTCATCCGGGGATGTCTGTCTTGATAACTGTCATTCACTTGATTTATTACAAGCTCCGAGTCTTCCAAAACTCTTATCATTTGTGCTCCCAGCTCTTTCAATGCATGCAACCCAAGTAATAGAGCTTCATATTCAGACAAATTATTTGTGTATTCAAATGTTAATTTATATGATAAAGCTTTAAAATCCCTGATAGGAGAAATTATATATACACCAGAACTAGCACCAACCTTTTCCACATACCCATCAAAATACATGGTCCACAGTACATCTCTTTTATGTTTCTTTTCCAAAACATCTTGTTCATTTACTCCCTCTTCATTCTTTTCAAATTTAGTTTGCAATGTAGATTCCAAATCGCATGGGACAGTATCATTAAAGAAAATAGAAGAGCCCAAATTAGTATCGACAGCATATATATGATGAATATCAGGTCTATCTTGACTGCTTACTACATAAGGAGTTCTTTTCTCACTATAAAACCTCCTACTTCCATCTTGGATAGGAATAGTGGTGTATGACATGTCCATTTGTAAACTACCTTTTAACTTTGAAGTCCAAGAACTTGATAACAATATTCCAAATTTTGGTGGAATGTCTACTACTACAACATCCATCACTATGGTTTTAGTTGGCAATTTATTTAAAGTCACTACCATATCTTTAATTAGACCAAGACACTTCACCCTCTTAGTATCAAAGGAATACAAATCTTTCTATGGTCTCGTAACTTCCAGTCCCAAAATTTCAACTACTCCTTTAGGAATTAAATTATGTGATGCATCTGAGTCTAACATGTCATTATGTACAACCAGTTCATGCACATTCAAACTCAAATAAAATGGAGGAACCTCTTCATCATCTATACTTTCAACCTTTTGCCCAAATGAAATAGTCGGATTATCATCTGTCAATTCTAAAAGGTCTGATTGAAACTCTCCTTGACCTTTAACCATCCTTGTTATCGTATCCATGTACTCATTATTCCTCTACAACTCATTAAAAGGAACATAAATTTTCAACTTGGAAAGTTCATTCTGCAGATTGAAGATAGAAGTAACTTTCTCCACATCTACTGGTGCCATTTTTTTTGTTCCTTTTGTTTTTTCTATTTTATTCTCAACTTATTTATTCACAATAGGATCTTTTTGAATTTTCTTTCCTTTTTCTGTATTTAATGAACTGGTAGAAGGTTGGTTTTAATTTGGCCTCCCTTTATTTACAACAACATCTCTGTTTCTCAACCCCATCTTCCTTTGTAAATCATCCATAGCATGCAAATAACCCCTCTGATATTGCTCTGATTCCTTTTCAAAATCATCATTTCCACCTTCCTGTGCAAACATGTGATGTTCTTCTTCAGTGAGGTATATCTCTGAATCTAATTCCGCAAAAAGATGAATTTCATTCTCAGCGGGCTCTTCTTCATCTACAACATAATTCTCAGGAAAATTTGGTCGAATCTGTTGTTCTTCTTGATTCCTTGGGTTTCTCATATCTCTTTGCCTGTTTTGTGGAGGCATAGGAGGATTTGGCCTTCTAAAATTCGGATTTCTAGTTTGAGGATCAGCTTGTTCTCTATTAAATGATCTATTGTCCATAGTCAATCTATCCATTAACTTTTCCATTGTTTTCAACATCATTTCAAATTTAATATCAGTAGCAGAAGAAGAGGAAGAAGGCATATTTTCTTCTCTAATTTTCCTCCTATCAATGTCTCTTTGTTTCATCTTTCCACTGGCCATCATATTTGCTTCCACTTCTAAAGCATCTGTAAACATGGCAGCGAGACTCACTAACTTTCTCTCCCTTAATGAAAATGCGAAGTCTTTGTCAAAGGCCTCAGCATAATGAAGTTTAGCAGCAGTTGCAGAAGGTTTTATATCTTCTGGAATGGAATTATAAATTCTCATAAATCTGCTTGAAAATTCATGAATAGATTCAAAACCTCCTTTCTTAAGACTATTGTATTGGGACAAAAGCTGCAAAGGGATTTGTTTATCATCCCACCTTTCTAGAAATGCATTTTGGAAAGATTGAAATGTCAGGATAGATGCAGCTGGCAAATATTTAAACCATTTCTTCACTTCCCTTGATAGGCTTTGAGAAAACAACCTCATTATAACATCTACATAATCAACTTCCTCCAAGTCAACAAAATCTTCAAATTTCTCCACATGCTGCTTTGCTGTTATACCTCCCTCTCCATCAAATAAAGAAATTCTCTAGGAATAATTTTGGGGAATATCATGCAATACAACAGGAAAACGTAAAGGAGCAAATATGGATTCCATTGGTCTAGGTGGATTTGGAGGGACTGAGGAATTTTGAATGATTTGAACAATAGGTCTTTCTTCAACCTTCGCAGACTGTTGAAGATCTCTCCAAAGGGAATCAAGTAAATAGGATTATAATCTATGAGGGTTGAATTCAACATTTTTAAGATCAGATTTAGAATTAGATTTCAACAAACCCTTTTCAACCTTAATTTCCCATTCTTGATCAAGGATTCTATGAAAATCTTGAGAAGATGATGCACCAAATAGAGAAATATCTATTTTTTCTTTGTCTTTTTTCTTAAATATTTTTCTGGATCTTCCAAACTTTGTAAAACTTCAGTATCAGAATTACCTCATGTGTGTCTTTTCAAAGCCAGGATGTCTTTTGAAATATTGAAATAATTTAAATTGGACTCACCAGGGCAAATGTACAACCTTCTTTACTGACAAAAATTCTTTTTTGCCCGCAGAAATCTTTTCTTGATCTTTTATAAACTTTGTCGTTCCTCCGAGGGCTGATTTGCACCTTCGTCCCCGGAAACGATGCCAATTTGTTAGAAATCAAAATATACCCAAGGTTGTGAAAGGTAATCTTAAGGTAAGAACAAAAACCACTTTAGAAAGAAACTGGCTTTTCTTTCAGGAGAGGGATCTCTCAGATATAAATTTAACACGGCCAGATATTGGAGTCAATAATTTAAGTTATGCAGATGGTTGAAACAACACATATAGCCATTTGGTAATGGATTCCAAATAGATAAAGATAATACAAAGCTTCATACATAGAATTCCAACAAAGGCAAGATGATCATTCAGTTATAGTCATTCATTGATTTTTAGGTGATAAGAGAGAAACATGAACAATCCATCAATATAGAGCATCACAAGATGAATTCCATATCAACTTTAGAGGAAATATTTATGAATATCTGAAACAATAGCCAGAGCATAACATGTATGAATTCTGAAACTATTAAACACTACGTTCAGATATGAAAACAAAACAGAATGGAAGGTAAACACTTAGAAAACAATCACAGGGAAAGAAGGCACAGACTGTAACATAAACAACACATGAATCTTTGAAGATCAACTAGCATTCGGCTTTGTAATTTCATTAAAAAATCATAAGTTCTCAAAAACATCGGTCCAAAATTATGGGTTCCAACCCCCAATACATCAAATAAATTCAAATATAGACAAAAATAGTTTCTTCCCAAGAAGATCAATAACCAACTAATCTGTTAATCATAAGTTTTTTTGTAACCATATCCCTAATAACTAGGAATAATAATTACATGCTTTGATTGAAATAACAGATTGCTTGATTATAGCAAACTTAGTAACTGCAAGTTATCATGAACAAACAACTTCATGAATTGCAACACCTGTCTTCATGAATGTAGTATGTACTTGGTATTCCCAAATTTCTCCACGATCTTCCATTTTTCCACATTTGGAGTGTCGTATTCTTTCATCTCTCTTATTGACACCTCCAAATCCACATAAGCTTCATAAGACAAGGCTTCCAATCCTTTTTTAATAATTAAAAACCTATCCAATATCTCAAAGTCTTCTGTCAATTTTTCCACATTAACCTTTCCTCTTAACCCTTTGACTACATCTTCAAATTTGGAATGATCCATGCGATTATGTACCAATAAGCTGTGATATTGTTCCTGGGAAAACAACCATCCTTCGTCATCCCAAAAAGAAGGGAGACCATCATCAAATAAATCTTTAAAAGCAATCTTGAAATCCTTTATTTGAGAAGACATTTTATTCGCCTTATCCTTCACCACTTTCTAGAGTTGATGTTTATTGATAAACTTCTTCACCCATAACACAATTGATTCCATGTATTTGATCCCAATGTCCTGCAAATTTTGATATGTTAAAGAATTCAAGAAATTCACAGCATTGTGAGCAGTATTCAAAGGCTTCTTTTCCATAGTTTCATTGGCCAATTTCAATCTTTGAGTAGCTAAATTTACCAGTGCGCTTTCATCATCAATAAAATTTAAATAATTCCTGAACTTGGTGATCTCCACAGATAAAGTATCCCAAATCAAATGTTTATCTCCCTGTAAAGGAGCTTTTCCTGTATTTCTTTCTTTTAATTCATTAAACTTTTTCTGTAATTGGCTTTTATAATTCCATGCTTTATTCTTCTCTTCAATGCTCTTAGCCAATTCTGATTTGATCTTTTCATTCTTATCTTTCAATTCTTTAATATCCGCTTCTTTCAAGCTCACCTGAGACATAGGAACTAATAAGGCATCTACAGAAAATTCATTTAATGGTATTTCAACATTAACAAGGGGTAAATTAATATCAACAAAGGGTTGACTCATCAGTTCTTCCATAACTTCTTTTTCATTAGTTTGATCTTTTTTCAACTTTACAAGTTGAGCCATCAATTTGGCCCTTTCTACTTCCCACTTGTTTTTCTCCTCCTGCAGCTTCAATGATTTTCCTTTATAATCCATCATTTCCTGATCAACTTTCTCTTTTCCTTCTTGAAGTGTGAATAATTCTGAAGATTCAACATGTTCAGCATTAGGGACTTTAATATTATTTTTCAACACTTGAATGGTATTGTCCTTCTACTCTAGAAGCTTTTTGGTCACCTGCATATTACCTGATTCGGTCCCTAGGCTTACAACATCCCCCTGCAACTTTTTAATTTGAATCAAATTTGCTTTATTTTCAACCTTTTCATGCTTCAATTAAACTTCCATCTTATCTACAAGAGACCGTAATTTAGTAATTTTCATAATTGCATGTAACAAATCAGAGTAAATAACATCTCCAGTTTGTTTATGGAGTTGTATTTTATCAGGAACACTAATTTTGTCTAGCTTCACCTCAATTTCAAACACTTTCTTGTCACTTACCACAACGAATTTTAGGGTATTCCTCTCTGTGTCTCGAGTAGAAATCAATGAAGTCTTTTGATTGATTAAATTTCTAACTCGAGGAAGCAGATTCTTAGTTTCCTCTGATGACTGCATTTCTTTATTAGCATAACTCGACATTAACTCTGTCCTGGATTTGTAATGGGAACTGGACTCTGTCTTACTTTCATCTTCGAAAGAATATTGATGCATCTGTATAGACTTTTTCTGGAACAGGACCATCTTCTTTAAATCTTCTGAAAATATTTCTTCTGAAATAGTTTGCTCATCTTGAGGGTGTGTTTTCATCTTTTTATGGGAAATATCTTCATTTACATCCATGCCATCCGCTTCAGAAAGACTCCTTTTATTCATAATGTTGGAATTAATAGGCGTTTGAGCCACTACAGTCAATATGTTCCTCCTATATTCATCAGCTTCTATATCTTCTTCAAAATTAGCCAGATTTACTATTTTGTCTAATCCATCAACAATTTGATGATCAAATGGCTTATTTTTTTCAGTTGCTTCCTCTGAGAAATAATATTATGTGGGTCATAATTCACTTTTTTCTCTATTTGAAATTCCATAACTTCTAACAATTTCTCAATGACTAACAAGGCGCTTTTATTTTTAAAAATGAAAGGACCAAATTTGAGAGGAAATTTAACATTAGAAGATTTTTTAAACGCCCCAAAATGTTCTTCTTCCTGCATATAACCTCTGTCTCATAAACTCTAATGCGAATATTCTTGGGGTCAAAAAAGTGGGTAACCTGTATGGTTCTCCAGTGAACCCATACACTCTAAGAACATTAAATTCTTTATGCAAGAACGAATCTCTTGTTTTGTCTTCTGAAGAAGACTGTAACATAAGTCTCATGTCTCCAACACCCTTGGCAAGACATCATCGAAAAGTAATTTGTAAATCTCATCCATGATTGTATTTATGAACTCGAACATGTTAATCTGTTTCGGAAGGTCTGGAGAGAACATGGTAGACAAGAATTGCAACTCCGACACATTAGAACACAAAAGCATGTTCAGCAAATAGGACTGATATCTGAAGAACCCGACTTTAGGAAATTCAACCAATTGGGTATGGATAACTTCAGCTAAATACTCATCAATATTAAAACAACTGGTTGAATGGGATTCATGGTCAGTCGAACCTATATTTAGCCAAAAACCTAACATTACTTCATTGATATCTGTATCATCATCCAAACCCAAAATTTGACTAACAAGTGACATGACCAAATGTACTTCCTCCTTGAAAATATGGACATTATATGGCAGAAATAAACCGTCTAACAATTGACCATCTTTCATAATACTGAATAAAAACTGACATTTGACTTGGGTGTTACAATTTTTATACAATTCAATTAAGAATTGCTCATTTAAAAATTCACAGCTATCAGGGAAACTATCAGGCGGATTCAATATCCCGCGAACATTTTTCGCGTCAACTCTACAAAGGATTTTTTATGATGGATGACTCATAATAACTATTTTGGAGGACGAGTAACTATTCCCACACCATTTGACAAATTTAGGGAAAGGTAGGGTTTTTTCAATAGCAAAGTAATATAAGAAAGAACTGCAAACATTCAGAATATCATTCCCTTGTGAATTATGCTGCCAAAAACGCTCCTTTGAAACTGATACACTACATACTGACATAATAGGTTCAAATACATTTCTCTCCCTATCAACAACAACCTCTTCTCTCTCATCTAGAACCATACACAATATTCCTAAACCTTGCTCCTTCTCCACAATAAAATTATGGCGACAAGTCTTCAACAAAGTCTTAGTGTTTTAAGGCTTACCTCGTAACTATTGGATACATAGAAGTTGACTTTCGGAAAAATATGGTGCACTGTCCCTTCTTATTTTCACCCGCAGCATGCAAACAAAATGAATTTACCTAGGTCAACTCACTTTTTATACACTAGATCATTTCGGGACCCTCAACAAGTTGTTTTTCCTTTACCGCTTTCCTGAACAAAACTCACTAAAAGTCACAGCGTGGAAAGCGGTTTAAATTCTGCTACCACTCATCCTTTTTAATTATATCACAGATTTGCACTCCGAAATAGACTATGACCATTAATAAGATTTCATCCTTTGTCCGAACCATTGGATCAAAATAAAAATTTGTTCTACGTAATCCGCCAACATTTCTTATTTTTTCAAGTGTGCATCTTCACATCGCGGACTACCTCGTGATCGTAGATTTTGTTTGCTTTATTTTCTTGGCCGTTGATCTTGCTGTATTGTTAACCAATTGCGGTTCTCTGTCAAAACTTCTTTTTGGCGCAACTTTTCCCAGCAGATCAATTTGCAACCATAGATTTTCACCCTCATAATCTACACCTTTGAATTGTGCAATGCATTAACGGAAGTGCGCATTTTTAATAAGAGACTCATGACTACCAACCTTTTACCAATTTTTATGTATGCCTTTATCATTTCTCGACCACATTCTTCCTCAATTGTTCAACATAAAGGGTGTGTTGGCACCCCAACAACTCTCCTTGATTTTCGCAAAATCAAAGGGAACCCCTATTAGAATTTTTGTGAATACTTAGTTTTTGGTTTTCTTTTATATTGTTTGATTTGAAGGTGGTTTCATGTATTTCTTTCTTCAATACCCTAGTCTTCTTTGCGCTGCTTATTCTTTCGCTTGGTTTGAAATTGTAAGTGGTTTGATTTATATGCTTTTTATTCCCTCAATTTTTTCATGTAAGATTATTTCATGGTCGTATGCTTTCTTGAGGTTTTGGTTTGAGTTCTCCATGGTTGATGTTTATGTTTAGATCTCCAGTTGGAAAGGAGGAGGGGAAAGCTCTAGACAGGGTTGAAAAAAATTTATCTTTCCGTGCTCTGTTCTTCTCTTTGTTCCATGTGTTTGTGAGAGTAGGGAGAGAGAGATTCTGCCATAAGTGATTTCTAGACATGTAAGGAGATCTGTAATTTTCATTCAGAGAGTTTTATAACCAGGGATAACTATGAGTATTGTTCCAAGACTTATTCAAACTATTGTAGTAAGATTTCATTTTATTGTTCTTCCTCACTCATTTGAATAAAATTCAAATACAGTTTCTATTTTTCATTCTGGCACTTAAAACTTTTATGTTTATCTGTCTAGAGTATCTAGTTTCATTGTATTTGATTATCTAGAACAGTCTCAAGTCTGATGTAATGAGCAATTTGAAATAGATCAGTAGTTACTTTGTTAATTACTTGGCTTTTTTTGAAAGGTTGATGTGCTTAAAGAATTACATTATATTTTAATATAATGTAATCAAATCATACTTCTCATAAACCAGATTTATATAAATTAATAATGCTCTTGTGCAGGATAGCTAGGATAGATTAGAAAATAGGTTAATTAAAGTTAGTTTTCAAATTAGATTTTATTTTATTTCATGACCGAAAGTCTAAGGTTAGCAGCTATAAAATCTGTGCAATTTTAGTAGCTTCTATAATCTGTGTGTGTTTCTAGCTTTTAAAATTTGCATCTTAGATCAGATATACATTTTATATTAGTTATATTACATCATCAAGGTTTTAATTTTAGTTTTCAAGAATTCATATCAATAACAATGAGACTCTCCTTAAGAGAGCAAAACATAGATTATATTAAGTTTACCCTTTGAATCTGTTAATTAGTTTAGGACATTTTTTTAAAGTTCAAGTAGTAAGACTCTGTTCTTGAGAGCAAATATACAAAGGCAGTGGGGCCTTTTATTCCCGTGAGATTTAGTCATTCCAAACACATCGAGGGCTGTTTTAAGCGCTTTGTGTGGACTATTTCTCCTTAGTTGGCCAGGTTAGAAAATCCGGCCAACAAATGGCACTAGAAGGAGGGCCGATCGGCAAGTAAGCCCTTTTGAGCTATTTCTTTTTAAATTTTGATCTATTTTAAAATGGCTCCTATGACTGTTTTAGAACATGCTTTCAGCATGCCTGGGCCTACTGGAGGTATTTCTGAAAGTGCAGTAAATCTCATGAAAAGGTTAAGTTTTGATGGAGAAGGTAAAATGACTGCTTTGAAACATCTCACTGAATTTATAGATATTTGTAACCATTATCATATAGTGTGTGAGTAAGATTTGCATACTTTTTACTGTCACTTTCAAAAGAAGAATCTGAGGCTGGTTCGAAATGTTACCAGCTAAATCCATTCATTCATGGAAACATTTCATGGAGTTGTTTATTGATGCGCATGAGGATTATAATTATCAAGAATTGAGGTATGAATCGGAAATCTTCGCAAATAACAAGGTGAATCTACTAGTACTTTCTTTTCAAGATTTATGTCAATGCATTTTAGATTTCGTGAGAAAGATCAACTTTCTGTAGAAGAAATAACAGATTTATTTTTATATCTTCATTCTCATTCAACTTTACATGATCAAGAAAATAATGATAAGCTTCAAATTGATGATATGCGTGTTGATGGTTGCATCACTTCATTGGTTAATATTGATTCAAGGTCTAATATTATTGATCCAAATTCTTTCACTAAAATTGTTGAACATTAACAAATATTAGGATCTTCTAATATACAATTTCAAGAACAAAAGAATTTGAATTTGACACTCACATTAAAAAATCATTCTCTTTTTCAAGCAATTGTAGTCGAAAAAGAATCGACGATTTTGGGACCTAAAAATGAATCTTTGAATGATAGTTGCATAAATCATGATTTTGCATTTTCTTCTTCTCAAATTGAACAAAATTATCTCATTCCTTCACAAAATATATCAACAAATTAGAATATGGACAATGATTTTTCTCTTGAATTAGTTAATCAAGATTGTCCTGTGAAAAGGGCAACATCTAATTTTCAACATTTGGAAAGTTATCATGCTTTATATCCGGATCTATTTAGTAATTATAGTTCATGTCCAGATACTAATATACAAACAAATTCTCCACTATGGTTAGTTCCTATGCAAAGTGATTTGTTGTATAGGAATGAGGAAAATCTTTCTATTCAAGATATTGACGATGAAAATAATTTTATAAATATTGCTCATGAATCTCACGCATACAATAATATTAAAGAAGCTAAGTTAAAAGATAAAACCATGTCTTATAATGTTTTAGATTTTGGTGATACTAATCTTTTCAATTGTAAATTCATTGAGTCGTCAAAATCTCATGAATTTCAAAGGGAAAGTTCTCTCTCTAAGATAATGTCAAAATTTGATTTTCAATTCTATGATGATGATGTTTCCTTACAAAGGATATCCTCTACTTTAACTTCCCTTGAAACCATTGATCGTAATCTCGACATGCCGCTTTTTTATTACTATCCTGATGAATTTTCTATCACACACTCCATTGAATGTTCACAAGTTGTAAATGTCCTTCAATCTTCTTTTTATGATTCAATTTATTTTTGGTTGGAAGGATCATATCTTAAAAGGTTTCCATGTCCTATTTTTCCTTCTTTTGTAGATACAAATTTAATACTTTCTATTTTTCAGTATGAAGCATTTCAATTCATATTATTAATATTTGATATGTTTTATTTTGCAGGATTACAAATGCTTCAATGGCTTCATTGGCTATTTCACTTTACTTAAATTTTCATTACAATTGATTTCTCTTGTACATAGTTAGGCTTAGGTTTATTTTGTTTTCTTCATTTTTACGTTTGCTTGTTTTGAATAAATGCAGTTATGAAGATGATGCCAATTTCATGAGGTGAAACTTAGCGGTACATTCAGGGATGTTTTCTTTACCTTTGACTCTCTTGCTCATAATTATATTTATTTGAAATTTTCTTGTTAAGTCATTTATCTTTTACTTTTTCGACTTAATTTAGAAAATGTTTTATACATTCTTATGATCATAAGCAGGAACTTTTAAGAAAATGAAGAATGTTGTCGCACATCAATACCAAAATATTTTGAGTTGTAACTGCATATGTAATTAAAATTAAGTTTAAATTTGTGTATTTTTGGTTTGTTTTCTTTTGCTTATTAATAAGAGCAGCCTAACTTATTAAAACATCTTGTTTATTTTTAACAAATCCTTATGTCATAATTTATAGAGAAACATATTTTTCATCTTGTAGAAACTAATTCTCTCTTTTCATTTGTGATATAGTTATTTTATGTTTCTCCACTGAAAGATGTTAATCTATTCAGGGTTGATTTTTTATTTTTGTATTTGCATATATCCATTTCATATTTCTTGCTTTGATCATTTTATTTTGTAAGTTAATAGAATTTTCTTTTGAGTGGTTTGCTTGTTTTCCAAAAAGGGGGTAAACTAATTTTAGCATGTGGCGATCAAAACCATGTATTTCTGTCAAGTATTTGATCAAGATACTTTTGTCTATTAAAGGGACATTATTATAAAGACACTGTTCTTTTGTCAAGATTCTAACCATAGCGAGATTTGTCTTGGATTTGAAAATTTTATTATGGATCATATTGATAGATTGATTGAGTTACTTGGCTATTATCTAGGATCTTTATCTTTCAAAATGATGCTATAATGTAGATATGTTTCTTTTCAAAGGAATAATTTTCCCTAGATTGAAGTAGGTCAGGAATCGTAAGTTATCTTTTAGACTTTTTATGCCATCCTTTTCTCTTTAATGGGCCATTTGGATCTTCTTCCCCATCCACTAAGTAATCTCTCTTGAGATTAACAATAACCTTAATATTATTCATTGTACATAACATTAATAAAATATAAGGGATTAATTGAAGAACAAGAGGTCTAATCACGAGATGACCTGTCATGATCATAAGCTCTGTTGAAGTGACATTACCGCATCTAGTTACTAAGCCAGTGTTATGGCTCTTAGTCATTTGATTAGGAGAAAGGAGGTCTCATCACAAGCCAATCTTTTCATTTTTCAACAGTTCTTGTGAATGATGCTGCCAACATCTAGTTACCAAGCCAAGGTAGTAGTCTTTAGTTAATGTCTTTATTTATTATGTCCAAAAAATAAATAAATTATTATTATCTATATCTAGTGGATGGGATAAAAGCATCTAAGTGAAGTTAATAGGTTTATCCTATGGTATTGAGTTCATACCTATATACTACGTGTTCTTTGACTTGTTTTGGTTAAGAGAAACTGATTTCTTGGAAAAATTTCTTTCTGCATTTGTAGAATAATCATTTATCTTTATAAGATTTTGAATAATGGTCGGGATAGTTTGATTGATTTTGAAAGTTTTGGTTCAATCTTTACATATATAAGCCAATGGAAGGATTAATTTATGTGATTGGGAAATTGACATTTGAAGAGGCATTTATCATTATTTCTCTTATATTATTTAAGATTCAGAATTATTTTGCAGAGATAACTGGTTCGCCCAGCATGTCGCCATTTGTTGGCACCCCAACAACTCTCCTTGATTTTTGCAAAATCAAAGGGAACCCCTATTAGAATTTTTGTGAATACTTAGTTTTTGGTTTTCTTTTATATTGTTTGATTTGAAGGTGGTTTCATGTATTTCTTTCTTCAATACCTTAGTCTTCTTTGCGTTGCTTATTCTTTCGCTTGGTTTGAAATAGTAAGTGGTTTGATTTATATGCTTTTTATTCCCTCAATTTTTTCATGGTCGTATGCTTTCTTGAGGTTTTGGTTTGAGTTCTCCATGGTTGATGTTTATGTTTAGATCTCCAGTTGGAAAGGAGGAGGGGAAAGCTCTTGACAGGGTTGACAAAAAGTTATATTTCCGTGCTCTGTTCTTCTCTTTGTTCCATGTGTTTGTGAGAGTAGGGAGAGAGAGATTCCGCCATAAGTGATTTATGGACATGTAAGGAGATCTGTAATTTTCATTCAGAGAGTTTTATAACCAAGGATTGCTATCAGTATTGTTCCAAGACTTATTCAAACTATTTTAGTAAGATTGCATTTTATTGTTCTTCCTCACTCATTTGAATAAAATTCAAATACAGTTTCTATTTTTCATTCTGGCACTTAAAATTTTTATGTTTATCTGTCTAGAGTATCTAGTTTCATTGTATTTGATTGTTTAGAACAGTCTCAAGTCTGATGTAATGAGCAATTTGAAATAGATCAGTAGTTACTTTGTTAATTACTTTTTTATTTTTGAAAGGTTGATGTGCTTAAAGAATTACATTATATTTTAATATAATGTAATCAAATCATACTTCTCATACACCAGATTTATATAAATTAATAATGCTCCTATGCAGGATAGCTAGGATATATTAGAAAATAGGTTAATTAAAGTTAGTTTTCAGATTAGATTTTATTTTATTTCATGACCGGAAGGCTACAGGTTAGCAGCTATAAAATCTGTGCAATTTTAGTAGCTGCTATAATCTGTGTGTGTTTCTAGATTTTAAAATTTTCATCTTAGATCAGTTATACATTTTATATTAGTTATATTACATCATCAAGGTTTTAATTTTAGTTTCAAGAACTCATATCAATAACAACAAGACTCTCCTTAAGAGAGCAAAACATAGATTAGGATTAGTTTACCCTTTGAATCTGTTAATTAGTTTAGGACATTTTTTTAAGTTCAAGTAGTAAGACTCTGTTCTTGAGAGCAAATATACAAAGGAAGCGGAGCGTTTTATTCCTGCAAGATTTAGTCATTCCAAACACACCGAGGGTTGTTTTAAGCACTTTGTGTGGACTGTTTCTCCTTAGTTGGCCAGGTTAGAAAATCTGGCCAACAAGGTGTTAACACTCAACATCAACTATAGAGACTTATTTAATCACTGAAAGTTGTGTTTCTTATGAAGCTTATAATTCTTTTATCCACACCTTTTTAGGAGGTGTACTATTTACTTGTCCTTCACCATGCTCTATGTTGGTGTCATGTTCCCTTTTCATCCTTTGATATTCTCCTTTGACTCTGCAGTAATCCACCTTGTGACCAAACTTATGAAAGCAATGAAAATGACGATAAAATTTTTCTTTATCGATAGGAGGTATTTGGTATCTCTATTTCCTAATTGCCATTTTCTTCCACTATCTCTGAACTTTTACTAGAGCATCACATTTCAGTTTACAATTTCTAGCCAAGTGCCCAAAGTTATTACATTTGTAACACTCTATATCAAACCTTTGGAGAAGTCCAAACTGGTTATGATTCCTTACCTTCAGCTTTTTAATTGCATCCTTCTTGTACTAATGGACTTTTTCATAAGCCTTTCATTTTAGGGCTTTATGACCAAAGTTATTACAGTAATAACAATGACCCAGAAGGATTTTCTGATTTCTATTTATTACTTGTCTCTTGGGCTCCTCATGAGTTATGTCTTTGTCATGAAAGGATAAATCATTTTCTTTTCACTTTTCCTTTTTAATAGGACTCTTCAGTACTTGAGCATAGCTCTTTGTACTTCCTCTTTGATTAGTGAGTGGGAAACTCTCTGGCTTCTTCTCTTTAACGAACCCCAAACCAGACCTATCACCGTGATGGTATTTGGATACTCAAAATGTCATCTAGAATGCCTGAGTTGTTCTCAAACTTTGATTTAATGGATTTTTCATCAATTTCTTTTCTAAGTTGAGCAATGCATTCCTCAAGTTTTTCATAACCTTGAATTCTCTTCCTTAGAAGAACTACTAGATCTTCCTCACTCTTCTTGGCCTCTTGAAGTTGGTTTCTCAAATCAGTAATAATCTAATTTGTCTCTTCTTGGTATTTAGACAGTTTCTCTTTCAAAACTTTGTTTCTTTTCCTACATATTTCAATTTCATCTACAACAGCCATGTATTCAGCTTCTATGTCCACTTCTGATTCCTCGTCTAAGTTTGATGTTCCTAAAAATAGGATTTCATTATCTTCACTCATTTCCTCATCTTCACTTTCTTCCTTGGAATAGAAGTTCTTATTTTTTTAATTTATACTTCTTTCTACCCTTATGACAACATGATTCTTGATGGTCACGCTCCTCTTGTTTTGGGTAGGAACAGTTATGGGAAAAATTTCCAATCCTTCCACGGTTAAAACATTTCAAAGCTAGTTTACCTTTGTATTTCCCAGTGCCTTTATTAAGTCTACTTACAAAGAGGGATTCCTCATCATCTAGATTTTCTGATTGATTTTTGGAAGTGACTTTAAACGCTGCTTCTTTCTTCAAGTTTCTATCCTGTCCAATTCTCATTTCATAAGCAGTGAGAATTCCATGCAGCTCATCTGCTGTCACCTTTTTAAGGTCATCTCGTTCCTATAGTGTGGAAACCTTTGAGTTATATATCATTGGTAATGTTCTTACTATATTTCTTACCACTCCTTTTTATTTCAATTTTCCTCCAAGACCTCTAATAGCATTAACCACCTCATCTACACGAAGAAGGTATTCCCCAATATTCTCTTCTTCTCTCATTTTGAGGCTTTCAAATTGACCTTTATATGTCTGCAGTTTGGATTTTTTGACCATAGATGCTCCTTCATAGATAATCTCCAACTTACCCTAGGCTTGTTTGGTAGATTTGCATTGCATAACCTTAGTAAACACAGTGTTTGTTAATCCACTCAAGATTGCATTTAGGGCTTCAGAATTGCCTTCATATTCACCCAGTTCAACTGTGTATGTAGGGTATTGGTTTCCTATTTTAAGGTCCTTTTTTGTTGCTGCCCAAACCTTCAATCCCAGGGACATCAAATGACTCCTCATTCTTACACTCCAGTAAGCATAGTTTTCTCCTGTAAATAATGGAGGTATGTTAGTGGCCAATCCTTTGTTGATCCATATTGGTTTTATAAAGGATCTACCTTTCAGTGGTTAAATTGCACTGAAGGAACCCACTCTTATGCCAATTGTTATTTTATTGGTCAATGCTAAGAGGGGGAGGTGAATCAGTATTGTTATCTTTTTACTATTTTAACCACTTTTAAATCTATCTTTAGAAACACATAACAACAAGAATACACCGAACATAATTTTAACATGGAAGGCCAATAGGGTAAACCACCAATACGTAATTTCTATAAAATTGTTATTTACAAATAGTTTTTCCTACTGCTACAAACAAGGATGGTATTACACCCTATTTACCAATAACAATTGGAAGGAGGCTATGACCCCCTAGTTTATCAGCTACGACTGAAAGGATGCTACAACATTCTATTTACCAATGCCAATTGGAAGGAGTCTAGGACCCCTTGGTTTATCAACTATGACTGAAAGGATGCTACAACACCCTATTTACCAATTCCAATTGGAAGGAGGCTACGACCCCCTGGTTTATCAGCTACAACTGAAAGGAGGCAACAAACCCCTACAGGCATGTTGCCTGCCCTAGTGCTACCCTGCCACCCTGATATGTTTCTCACAATTTATCTCCCAGTGAATCCTATCACACCGATTGGTCTCTGATTCTAATCATGAAATTTGAACTGCAGAGACATTTTCCTTCTTACTCAGGCCGCTGCTTAAATACTTTTCGGTGTTTAAGCTTCTTTCAACAATCGCGTCTCTTCAATATGAACAAACACACCTTTCACTGTTGCACCCTTTTATATCTGAAGATCACACCTTTCAGAGCATCCTTTCACATTCTTCGATTGATCCTCCACCTCAAAGATTGTTTCCACAGCTTGGAAACCATTTCCACACCTCTTTCCAACATTTGCAGGTGCTTCTGCACTGTCAAACGTCTCTCTGCAAGATCATGTTCCTGATCCAATTAGAGTAGTTGATCATATTTCTAAGTCAATGTGGATTGTCGATCTAACCATCGATTTCTGCCTCAAAATCACCTTTCTGCACCAATATTACCTCATCAACAATTCCCCACCGTCAATCTTTGTCGGGCGTTTTCATGACCATTGATCTCCAGATTGCAGGTTGTAGGATGTCGACTATCCCCTTTTTCCTTTCTGCAAACTCCTTTTCGCAAGCTTATTTCCGCAATTTTCCTTCCGCACCATCGATTTGTTTTAGTGGAACTAAATTCATCCATGCGATCTTTCTAGATTGCAGGATGCGGGATGTGGAATCACACTTTCTTATATTGGACTTTCGCAATTTCCTTCTGCAACTTTGTTTCTGCATTGCGGATTGCAGGATGCAGAATCACACTTTCCTATTTTAGACTTCCGCAATTTCCTTCTGCAACTTTGTTTCTGCATTTTCCTAGACCATTGATTTCCTTGTGGAGTTACCCCTGACCGCCCATCTTGATCTCTTGTGGAACTTTGGATTTTCTACCTAACTTAGGTAAACTTTATCTTCACTGTCAGATCTAGGGAGGGTCGCTCCCTAGCTGTCCATCATTAGAACTAATGTGAATCTGTATTATTTCTTTGCAGATTATACAAAAAATGATCCTCATTCATCGGATCTCTTGCAGATAACTATGCCACCTCATAATCATGCCATGTCATCACTACCTTCGTCTATGCCACCTCATCATCACGCCATTTTGTCTTTACTTGGACTTATGCTACATTAACTCTGCATTAAATTTGCCATGGTATATTTTGCTTATCCTTTGTACTTCATAAGAAACTTTTCCATCACTACCTTAGTCTTTCATCATCATTTGGACACCATCATATTCCTTGTCATCATATGTGTCATGCCACATACCTTTGTTAGATTTTTAACATTAAGCTAGCATAACATTAGGATCTTTAAACAAGAGAACAACAAGCACAACAATCAAACACAAGAGACAATGAAAACAATGTTTTTCCTTGGGGAAACCATAAATGGATAAAACCCCACAACTTCCTCAGAGATAGAATCGGCACCAAAGTAAAACCCAAAACAGTAAGATGATATCCCGACAGCAGTAACCTCTTTATTCGTTTCCCCAGTTTCTTTCTCTTCCTCAGCTATGCACTACAATTGAGTGTGAGTGAATGTGTGATAAATAGAGAGGCTAGCTCTCTATTTATACTAATTCCTGACTTGACTAAACCCAACTAGGGCTGACTTCACTAGGTGAGTCTAATAACCCTAGTGCCCCGGAACTACGGGGACTTTAACCCTTAATCAATAGGAGGGTTGCCCACCTTGACTTGACATGACTTGTTTACATTATAGAAACTCCTGATAGGAACATCTAGGCATGACATGACTCAAGTACATCCCAGAATAAACATTGGGTTACAATACATAAGAAATACAAGTGAATACCTTCTGAAGTTACAATTACATCAACACTCCCTCTTAACTAGGAAGGTATTCTCTCGACACAATTTATCAGCACAAGTATTCTTCTCTGTATCATTTGGATCATCATAGAGTCTTCGTCATATTCACCTTCAAGTCATCTCTATCTTCAAGTCACCTTCATGTTCAAGTCATCTTCACCTGGATCTGGATCATCACTCAATCTGGATCATCATCACTGGATCTGGATCATCTCTGGAGCATCATCTCTGGATCTAGATCATCCTTCGATATGGATCATCTCTGCTGGATCATCATCACTGGATCATCACAGGTGCTATCTAATCATTCTTATCATCATAGGAAGTTCTACAGAGCTAGCCCTTTTTCATGTTGGTTGTAGGCCTAGCCTCCATGTAGGTCTTCTTCAGCGCTTATATCTGACCCTAAGTGAGAATGGCCCGCCCAACACTTATATCTGATCATGTAGGAACCAATCCTATAATCATATTAGAAAGGTACAACTAGCACTCACATTTGACCATGTGGGAACCAATCCCACAACCCTGTCAGAAAGGCCCAACACTCACATTTGACACATGCGAGGAACCAATCCAACATACATGTTCAAAAAGGCTCAGCAGTTATATTTGACACATGCGAGGAACCAATCCAACATACATGTTCAAAAGGGATCTGCACTTACATCTGACACATGCGAGGAACCAATCCAACATGCATGTTCGAAAGGGATCTGCACTTACATTTGACACATGCAAGTGTTGTAAAGGAAAGTATCCTATGGCTAGGGTTTAAGATGCCATCAACATACTGGGGTTGAAAGAGAGATGCACAATGTTTAGCAAGCATATATAAGCAAGTTTTAGATATTGGAATGGTTCATACCTTAGCCAAACGAAGGTTGATCCAAGTATCCCTTCAATCCTCTTCTTGCTCCTCTCGCTCCTCTTGCTCCAAGAGACCTGCAAAACGAATTATACCTTCCTCAAACCACATCTTTATTAATCTTGAAAACAAGTACAAATATACCTTCTATCCAAGTTCGGCACCTCACAAAACCTTGATCTGGTTCTTCTACTTCTCTTCTCCAAGGATCTCAGCCTCTAAACTCTGCAATAGAAGGAGAATGCTTCTAGGGAAAAGGTGTGGGCAAAGAGAGTCCCGATTCCTCTAGCATAATGATGCAAAGATTCAAGTCTCCTCTCATGGACCTCCCTACCTCTATTTATATGCTTTATGAAGAGTTAGGGTCAAAGACAAAGTAGTTACAATTGAAGGAGTCAGTTGCATAACTACCCAAATTTCAAAATTCGTATTTTTTTGACATTTTTTGGAGGCGTACGTGGGTATTATATATAGACAGTCGCGTACGTACGTGGGTTTCCTTAAGGAAAGTCGTGTACACATCAAAAACATATTTTAAGGGTACTTCTGGGAATTTTCAGACTTTGGTGTCTTCTGGAAAGTTTTAGCTAACATAAATATTTTTCTAACGGTGTAGAGATGAGATCAAATGGAGTTCCAGAACTCAAGATATGGATCCTCCAAATTAGGTGTTTTTTCAGTGACTTTCTTGAAGTGTCGTCATGGAAGTGTCAACATGGGATGAAAACATAGGAAAGTGGTCACAGGCAGAGATGTGTCATTTTGAGCTATAACAGATGCCCCCTAATGTATGAGGTTAGAGGGGAAGATGATAGCCGAAATACATTATAAAGGAAACAGCTGAGTATGGAGAGAGTAGAGAATCCAAGATCGAAAGGATCGAACAAAGGTTCCTGAAAGAGAGATAAATGTCATACAAAATTGATCTCTGGGACATACAAATCCTTATACAAATCATCACCATAAAGATACAGGCAGATCCAACATATGTATAGCTGATGAAACTATCATGGTTGCTCAATATGCAAAAAGGCACCATGTAATATCTAAAGGAGTCATGGCCACAAATGAACAAGGTGGATCCATACTCAACAATCGATCATAGCCACAAAAATACAAGGTGGATCTATGTCTCAGCAAAATGTCATATAAAATGTAACAAGGTCTTGTGCAACTTGGGCAATAGTAAAATGACGATGCTACTGTTGGCCCAAGGTATTCAATCCAAACCGCCCAAAAAAGGTACAAATCCTAACCATGCGAATAAAGGAGCTGAATTCGAATATGGAGGAAACTGTTTGATTATCGGTCAATGATGAGAACCGTTAACAAACACAAGGGAAACCACCATTAATAAAAATGGTCCCCAAGGCACCTAGTACATTCTAACAAGTGTGAATACAAGGACTTGAAGTCGAACACTTGAAGAATCCATCGAGTATGAGACATTAAGGTATTCCCACTACCCAATAGTGAAGGAAATTTCCATTGATGACTACAATCCCCAAGGTACTGTCAGAAAACTCTAAATCTCATCCCCAGAGCAAGATGTGTTGCAGTCAATAGGAAGAGATCCGTTGGAAGGAAGGCATTAAGGCATCCTTCATCATCCAACATGAGGTAAGTCAAAGACTAATTGGATTTGGAATTGGTACTAAATTTCACGACAAGGACCGCCAAAGACATGATGTAATGAACTGATACCAGGGAAAGGTCGACACAAAAGGTCAAGGCAACTGCAAAATGATTGAGAAAGGTTTAATCCTTGAATTGTGAGCAAAACACAAAAGTGACTTAGGTAGATTTTGACATGAAAGAACCAATGACACAAATCTACAATGTAGGAGACATTGACAGATTCCCCATATAATTGGAAAAGAAACCAACTGGAGGAGTAAAAATTATGAATCAGGATAAGATAAAAAAACTAGGAGCCCAACTGTTGATAGACTCAAAACTAGTGCCTTGTTCAAGGAAACAAGACTTGCTGCCATGATGAAAAAAACATGTGAATGAACTTCCCTTCCCCTCTTTCTTGTAAAGGTTTAACGAGTCCAAGAAAGCAAACTCGGGACCATCTTCATTTTTGGCAAGCTCGAAGAAGAGACTGAAGAATGTTTGATAAAGCACTAATTTGTGGATTTTACGAGCCCAAACTAGTACATGCTCGACAATGTTTTCATAGTTTAGAGAGTCTAAAAACTCCAAAGAAGAATCCAGGGGGGTGCTTTTTCATCCAATTTAGTCTCCTGAGGCCGGAAAAGTATAAAACAAACCACAGAAGAACTCTCTTAGCTTCCAAAGAAGTAAGGTGCACCTTTTTTGTACTTAGTTGGGAAGGTCTAAAAAAGGTTAAATTACCACCTACCCAACGCTCCTTCAAAAGCAACATATAGCCTAATTTTTATGAGTGTGAAGGAAGGAAATATCACTTGGAAAGATCCATTTGATTACGAGAAATAGGAATTACAACAGTAAACTCGATTCTTTGTTCCTTAGGGTTTAATGAGCATGAAAAAGACATAAAGTACACTCAGAATCTTTTTCATGTTTTGGTCCAGAGCACGAAAAAGACAAAACTAAGCTCATATCGGGGGTTCCTTTTCCGTAAGTTTAGTCCCTCAGGTTCGGAAAAGTGATAAACCTATGCCTGAGAATACTCTTCTCAATTGCGAAGAAAAGAGAGTGTTCCTTTCTCGTATTATTCCACATGGTCCGAGAAAGTGATAACCTACCACCAATGTGGATGCCCATTCACATATTCTTAACAAGCTTGAATGGACAAGTTTACTTGGCAGTCAAGTCTATTGTGAGGAGTCAGACTTGGGCCTAAAAAAACTCAATATCTTTCCCGTGAAGTTTTAATGAGTCTGGAAAATTCAACTCACGGCCTCCTTACTATTTTTATCGAGCTTGAAGGAGAGCAGAAAGAATGCTCTAAATGCGAGGAGATGAGTGTCAGGGGAAAGCGAAACTAGTTCCAAGTGCGAGGAACAAACCTATGCATAATGCAAAGAAAGCGAGCAAGATAAGGACACTCAGGGAACGTCTCCTCAAGGTAAAGGTTTTCAAGTTGCAAAGGCAAAATGATATAAGGCTGAGCGACGATGAGAACAAAGATGAGGGCTTATACAATGAGATAAAAGCGTGGAAGTCAGCATCAGGCTCATAAGCACGAGCAAGGCACATGCAAATGCAATTACAACTTGAATAACAAGGTGAGGCCAATAAACAATTGTGAATCCAACCAAGAACCTTGTTTCCAAGAAACAACAACATCAGGATCATATTTAGAAGAAAATTTCTGATGTAGGTCACTTTGGAAGAAACACATGTGACTTTGCTATCTTCTATAAAAGGTAAAGTCAAGGCAGAATCGACTGAAGAAGATTCTATAGAACCAAGGCTTGAGGGTTTATAATCAGTAAGATCAACCTTAGAAGGAGAGAAAAAATCAACAAGAGAGATAGAGTCTATAGGAACAAACTCAATATCACAGGAGTTGAAAAATTCATAAGAAAAATCAAAATCATGAGGATTAGTGACTTGTTGTTCAAAGGAAGAGTCAAAAGACTCAACAAGACCAACATAAGAAGAAAGGTCAGGCTTACTAGGAAAATCAGGGTTAGACTTAGTCACAACTAAACCAACATCCAATAGAAGATCAGACTATATCAAAGACTCTAGGAAGACTTCATCCGAAGGAGGGAGATCATCTGAGATAGGACACATGTCTAAAATTTCAAATGGATTGACAGAGTGGAGAGAAAGCTCTGTTATATTTTTAACATTAAGCGAGAATTATTAGGATATTTTAACTGAGAGAATAACAAGCACAACAATCAAACATAAAAGACAATGAACACAGTGTTTTTCCTTGAGGAAACCATAAATGGAGAAAACCCCACAACTTCCTCAGAGATAGAATCAACACCAAATCGAAAAGCCCAAAATAGTAAGATGATCTCCTAACAGCAGTAACCTCTTTCTTCCTAGCCCCAGTGTCTTCTTCTTCCTCAGCTATGTGCTACAACTGAGTGTGAGTGAGTGTGTGATAAATAGAGAGGTCACCTCTCTATTTATACTAATTCCCGACATTACTAAAACCCTACTAGGGCCGACTTCACTAGGTGAGTCTAATAACCCTAGTGCCCCAAAACTGCGGGGACTTTAACCCTTAGACAATAAAAGGGTTACCCACAATGACTTGACATGACTTGTTTACATTATAGATCCTCCCAATCGGAACATCGAGACATGACATCATGACTCAATTACATTACAGACACATCCCAGAATAAACATCGGGGTACAAGACATAAGATACATACGTGAATGCATTCCGAAGTTACAAATACATTAACACTCCCTCTTAACTAGGAAGGTATTCTTTCGACACAATTTTCAGCACTAGTCTTCTTCTCTGTATCGACTAGGTCATCTCATTATCTTCATCCTCAAGTCATCTTCTAAGTCATCTTCTTCTTCAAGTCTTCTTCATCACGGAATATGCATCATCACGACTACTGGATCATCACTGCTGGATCATCATCACATCTAGATCATCACTTGATCTAGATCATCACTTGATCTGGATCATCATCAAGTCTAGATCATCATCACATCTGGATCATCACTTGATCTGGATCATCATCAAGTCTGGATCATCATCACATGCTATCTTAGAATGGTGCTATCTCGATTCTTCTTGTCACAGGAAATTCTACAGAGTCAACCCTGTAGGCCTACCCTTCATGTAGGTCTTCATTAGCGCTTATATCTGACACTTAAGTCAGAATGGCCCGCCCAGTTTTTACATCTGACCTCATCTTGTCAAAAAGGCACACCCAGCACTCACATCTGACCTCATCTTGTTAGAAAGGCCCAGCACTCACATCTGACCATGTGTAAACAAATCACCCTAGAATGGCTCAACACTTATATCCGATCATGTGCAAGGACATCGCATCAGAATGGCTCTGCACTTACATCCGAACCCATCTTGTCAGAAAGTCACAGCACTCACATCTGACCATGTGTAAACACATCGTGCCAGAATGGCTCAGAACTTATATCTAACCTCATCCTATCAGAAAGGATTTGCACTTACATTTGACCATGTGTAAACACATCGCATCGAAAGGGCTCTTAGTCCCAGACTGAGGCTTCCTAGTAACTGACCAGGTGCCTCCATTCTCCTGGAGAATGGCGGTTGCACTTACATCTGACCTACTCGTCAGAATGGCCAGCACTCACATCTGACATGGGAGGAACCTAATCCTTTAACCATGATAGAATGGCTCAGCACTTACATCTGATCAAGTGGGAACACATCCCTCTATCACATCAGAATGGTTCTCAGTCCTAAACTGAGTTTTCTTGGTAACTGACCAAGTACCTCCATTCCAAGAATGGCAATATCCCTTATATCTGATCATGTAGGAAGCAATCCTACAGTCATATTAGAATGGCTCAACACTCATATCTGACATGGAAGGAACCTAAATCCTCTCACCATGACAGAATGGATCAGCCGTTACATCTGACCATGGAAGGAACTTAATCCTCTCCCATGTAAGAATGGCTCACAGAATCATCACTTCCCTTTGGAGGGAACCTCGATCTGGAGAAATCCAAGCTTCTCCCTGAAGTACACAAAATTCACCCTAGCCAATGGCTTCATCAACACATCAGCTATCTGATCATCTGTCGCAACATACTGGAGCTTCACTGCTCCCCTCTGCACCATATCCCTGATATAGTGATACTTGATCTCGATATGCTTCGACTTGTCATGGAACACCGGGTTCTCCGACAACTTCACACAACTCTGGTTGTCGCAATATATACAGGTAGCATCCAACTAGAGATCAAATAAATCAAACAGTAGCTTCCTTAGCCACACTGCCTCACAACTATCTAAACAACCTGTGACATACTCTACTTCAATTGTACTTAGTGCCACATAGGATTGCTTCCTACTAAACCAAGAGATCACACCTGATCCCATACTGAAGCAACACCTTGAAGTGCTCTTCCTATCAATGGCATTTCCTTCCCAATCTGAATCAACATAACCTTCTAGGTTAATCTTCTGATTTGACTCATACTTGAGCCCATAATCAACTATACCCCTCAGGTACCTCAGAATATGCTTTGTAGCAATCAAGTGAACATTTCTCAAATCTATCAAGAACTGGCTCAAGGTGTTCACAGCAAAGCAAATGTTTGGTCTCGTGTTCATCAGGTACATCAAGGACCCAATCATTTCATGATACATCATAGCATCAATCGACTCTAATGAAGCATCGCTCAATAGCTTCAGGTTCGATGCCATAGGTGTGGCCATAGCCTTGCAGTCCATCATCCCAAACCTCTTCAAGATCTCTATTGCATACTTCCCTTGTCTTAGGGAGATACCATCTGTATTCTGCCACACCTCCATGCCTAAAAAATAATGCATCATATGCAAGTCCTTCATTTTGAATTCGGCAGCAAGATTTCTCTTCGTATCAGCAATCAACCCATCCATACCTATTAAAAAATAGACCATCTACATATAGTAGAAGCATCACTGGGTTTCCATATTCAACCTTGTAGTAAAGGTTGGAATCTGCTTTACTCTTGGTAAATCCCAAACTAGATATAAAGTTGTCAATTCTGTTGTACCATGTCCTTGGTGCCTGTTTCAAACCGTACAGGGCTTTCTTCAATCTACACAGATGAGACTCCCTGTCATGTGTCTCAAAACTGAGTGGTTGTTCTAAATACACTTCCTCTTCCACTACACCATTCAAAAAAGCAGTCTTGACATCCATTTGGTGTATCTTCCATTTCATTACTGTAGCCAAGGCAAGTACTGATCTGATGGAAGTGTATCTGGCTACAAGTGCAAAGGTTTCTTCATAATCTATTCCTTCTTTCTGGGAGAAACCACGAGCCACAAATTGTGCCTTATATTTTTCAATGCTACAGTCTGCAGCATGCTTGATCTTGTAGATCCATTTGGAAGTTACAACTGACTTCCCTTTTGGTCTTAGGACAACATCCCAAACATCATTCTTCATGATCGATTGATACTCTTTGATCATAGCATCCTTCCATTCTTTTCATTCTGCCGCTTCTTCATAATTGGAAGGTTCTTTATTGATGAAATTGCATAGTAATGCTACATACCCAGAGCAGGATCTGGTCCTCTTTCTTTCTCTGTGATTCTCTTCTAGAGCCCCATATCTTTCTACACCTTGGATAATTTCACGTACCCAAGTAGGTTTCCTCTTATGAGGATTCTTCTCCATAGGTGGATCTACAGGTCTTTGTGGTTCTTCAAATTCTCGGTCTTCTCCTTGAGTTTCTTTGTTCATGGTTGTATCATGAATTCTGGGTGCTTCTGCTTCTTCAGATTCTTCAGCATGTTTCTTTCTGGATTTTTTGTAAGCTATGTCTTCATCAAATGTCACATCCTTGCTGATGTCAATCTTCTTGTATCTTGGGAAATAGATTCTGTAAGCCTTCAAGCTTTCAGAGTATCCCACAAATATACCCTTCTTTCCTGAAGGATCTAATTTTGTCCTCTTCTCTTTTGGAATGTGTATGTACACAGGACAGCCAAATACTCTTAGATGGCTAACTTCTGGTTTCTTGCCAGAGAAGACTTCTTCAGGAGTCTTGTTCTCAAGTACTCTGTGTGGAGTACGGTTCTGTACATACACCGCTATTCTGGAAGCTTCTTCCCAAAGATGCATAGGACGATCTTGATCATGAAGCATTGCTCTTGCGGCTTCCATGATAGTTCTGTTCTTCTGTTCTGCAATCTCGTTCTGTTGTGGATTATAAGGAGTGGACAACTCCCTCTTAATCCCTAAGTCTTTGCATAACTCTTTGAATTCATTTGACATGAATTCTCTGCCATTATCTGATCGAAAGGTCTTAATCTTCTTTTCAGTGTGATTCTCGATCAAGGCTTTGAATTCCTTGAATTTGCTGAATACTTCATCTTTGTTCTTCATGAAGTAGATCCATGTCTTCCTAGAAAAGTCATCATAGTATACATACCCGCTTAGTGAACTTGATGACATTTGACCGTATACATCGGAGTGGATGATTTCCAATATTCCTTTCACTTTGCTCTCACTACTTGGAAATGTCTTCTTTGTGTTCTTTCCTTTCGCACATCCTTTGCAGACCCCATCATGTTTTGCTTGTATTTCTGGAAGACCTTTAATAGCTTTGCTTGCAAGAGGTAGTGCTTTGTAATGCACATGTGCGAGCCTTATATGCCAAAGTTCATTTGGTTCTACAGTGTCATGGACCAAGGCTTGTTCTGGATGGCCCTTCAATTTGTACAAGCCTCCTTCTTGTTCCCCAATCACTATTGCATCATCAATAGTCTTTCCTTCTGGCCACATGATGACTTGACCATCTATGAATGCAACCCTCATTCCTTTTGCATCTAATGCAGATATGGAGAGAAGGTTCTTCTTGAGTCCTGGTACAAACAATACTTCCTTCATTGTCATAGACTTTCCAGAGTCTAGCTTATAGGAGGATTCCCCACTACCTTTTATTGGATACTAGTAGTCATCTCCTAGTTTCACCTTGTGAGGTGATTCATGTTCTGAAAGTTTCACAAAGGATTCCTTGAATCCAGTCATGTGCTTGGAAGCACCACTTTCTATAAGCAAATCATTTCTTCCATGAGTAATGTTTCCCATGAGAGAGGAAATCAAAACATATTCTTCCTCGCTTGAAGAATCTTCACTTTCATATCTGGCTCTCTTTGACAAAGGTTCATCATCCTCTGCAGCATGAGCATGATGTCTTCTCTTGTTTCCCTTCTTCTTGTGAGAGCTACTTTTGTTCTTAGGACAATCTCTAGCAAAGTGTCCTCTTTCATCACATGTATAGCAAATAAACTTAGACTTATATCTAGGATTTCTGAAGTTATTCCTTTGATTAGAATACTTAATTCTGTGATGGCTGGATCTGGGTTTCTTGGATTGTACTGTGAGAGCTTGATCTTCACTTCCCATCTTCTCTTCTCGAGCTGCTATTTGAGCTTATTTTTTAGAACATTCTTCCCACAGTCTACTGAACTTGACTAACTTCTTCCTGGCATAGATCCCTTGAATGAAGGAGTCCCATGTCCTAGGGAGACCATTCAAGGTGGTCATCACAATCTCTGCATTCTCCACTTCTTCATCTACTGCTTCCAATTGTTCCTTGATCTGAGAAACCTTTGTGAAGTAATACTGGATGGTTTCTGCATTCTGGATCTTCAGATTCTTCAATTGGTTCCTCAAGGTCATCTTCCGGTTTATTTTCTTTCCTTGAAACAATTTGATTAGGGCATCAAACATAGCTTTAGGTGTCTTGAGGGAGGACACCTATGGTATAAGTTGATCCTTAATAGAATCAACAATGATCCTCTTTGCCATAACCAACTTATTCTTAAGTAAGGTCTTAGCCTCATCTCCCTCTGGAACTGGAACCTCCTTATTAATGTAGGAGTCCAACTCATTCTCTTCCAGAACCAGGGAGATCCTATACTTCCAGGCTCGGAAGTTATCAGCTCCCTCAAGCTTTTGATCAAGCTTGTTATGATGAGACATCTTAACTGAGAACCTCAAATGGAAATACAAAAGATTTAGATCTTACCAGGTCAAGATGTCAGATCTAGATTTGGAGCTGAAATTTTGCAGCGCTGGTTTAGGAATAGATTAGGGTTTTTCTTTTCTGGAGTTCTGTCCAACCAAATGCTTTGAAATTGATCCCTAACTTCTATTTTGGGGAGGAGATCAATCCAGGCCTGGGCTCACTGAAAAATTTCTTTTTTGTGAAAATCCCTAATTTTCGGCAGCAGTGTCGGGTCCAAAACTGAAAAACCTCAGAATTGGATTCTGCTTCAACATAAATATGCAACCTAAGGAGGAGAGTTAATCCAACCTTATTTTGTTGAAAATATGTGGAGAAAGATCCACAAAGTAGGAATCCCTAATTCCCGCAGTTGCACAGTGTCTTCTTCTCAGGTTAGCTCTGATACCATGTTAGATTTTTAACATTAAGCTAGCATTGTTAACCCAAAAATCCCCCACTCAGCTCTCAAGGGCCTACACCACCCAAGGACACCATCTCACGACGCTCATATCACACCATTAGACCCGCGCACCCTCAAAATAGCTAAAGGACATTGTTCACACAAAAGGACACTATGGGATAGAGGATCCTGAATTAAAATTTAGTAAGAAGGGCTTGCAGGAGGACTCATATCAAAAGAACTAAAGTTCAGAAGGCACAAAAGTGCAGTTGGCATGGGAATGAGGAACAAAAGGATAATACTGTTTACCCTCTGTTACAATCCTGTGGTGTCCAAGCTGTAAACTACCTGAGGACAGGCAAAATAAACCTCACTTAGTTGTCCTCAAAAGAGTTATTCAGACTCGCAATGCTTCTGATGTTACCATCTCCCAGAAGAATGGACTTCTTTAAATACTTTAAATGCATTTTTAGGCTTGCTTAGGAATACAAGCATCTAGAAGATTTCATTTGTATTCAGAAAGTATTGCACTGGGAAGGAGTTAATTCAGAGATCTGGGGTTCGCCAGGTAGTCGCCAATTGTGTTGCAGCTGCAACAATTTCCCAAAATTCCAAAAAAAATTTAGGACCCCCCTTTTGCTTTGGTTAGCTTGATTTTATGCTTTGATTTGGTCAGGGAACTTTCAGAAAGAGTTTCTCATGCTGAATTGGTTTACCACCTGTTTACATCTCCCTCTAACGCTGGAAATTTTCCTTTTTTTTATCAAGCCTTATCATTATTTTTGAATACAGTTGAAGCCACTCTGAATCGGAAGTTTGTCAATTGGCATTCCCACCGTTGCGGATGTTTTTGCCTTTTCGTTTCCCTCCGTTGCGGAGAAATCTGCAGTTTGGTTTTCCGCCGTTGCAGACAGATTGTTGGTTTTGCCTTTGTTTTCCTTTCCGATCCTTTGGTTGATTTTTGACTTTTGGCTTTACGTCGGAAGGTGCGGTTATTTCCTTGTCTGCCATTGTGGACGAGTTTTTGCATTTGATTTCCGTTGTTATGGATGGGTTTTCACTTTCCTTCTGATTTATGGCTTTCGGTTGTCTTTTGGCTTTGTATCGGAGCCTTTTACCATCGCTCTCTCCGCCATTGTGAACGGGTTTGAGTTTTGAGGTCCCGACGTTGCAGATGGGGAAGGCTTTAGGCTTCCGATGTGTAGTCATTTGGTTTCCGACTTGAAATTTATGGGTGGTGTTATGTTATGAGCTTCTGCCGTTGCGAAATATTTTAAGCTTTTGGCTTCCGACTCAAAAGGTCTCCGACGTCCGACCATTAGTTTTTTTTGGTGGGCCTTGCCTATCGTTGCGAAGGGTTTTATGCTATGGCTTTCTGCCATTGCGGAAGGAGCAGCGCTTTGCCTCCCAATCCGGAGTTGTTTCCTATCCAATCCATCAATTTTTCCCACGTGCGGGCCATATCTATATATTCACGGGGACGGCGTATTGTCTTTCCAATTTTATTTTAATCGCCAAAGCACTATCGCCGTCGAGCTGTCGTTTTCTTGAGCCAGTGAAGGACCCTGCTGTCGGCATACCTGTATCCAGGTGTCTTCATCGAAAAACTTGCCAAACCTCTCCACGTCGGATACGTCCATTCCAGGTAGGTTTTATTCAACTTCTCCCGTTCCGTTGAAGCATTTTGATAAGGTTTTGAGTGTAGAGTGTCGGTTGCGGTAGTTTGTTTTTCCCCCGGCTGTATTCTTTGTCCGTTTCTTCATGCCTATATAGGGGGGCGGTTTTTCAATATTGACTATTAGTGGGGCGTTTTAACTCACGGAATAATTATTTGGCCCGTGGCCTTGTTTGCAAACCCCGCGCGTAGAGATGGGGGTTTGGTGCAGACGGTCGTTATGCCGTCTGCACCAAACTGTCCCGGGTGGTGATAATGGTGCAGGAGGGGGGGGTTATTTGCAGTACCTTTCGTTTCTCATCTCAGTTGTGGCCTTTCACTTTACCCACTTCCTCGAACTTTTGTTTCTCCGTGCCTTTCTGTGCACTGTGGTCTGAAACCCTAGCCGGTTAGGAGGGATATGCGCTGTTTTAGTTTGTTAGGTAGGAATCTCATGGGTAGTGTTTTTCATCAAAGCGCCATTTGCAGCAAGATGACAGTAATACCCGCAGAAAGCAAAATTTATAGTCAAGTTAATGTAAATATCTTTTCGTGAACAGCAAGAGTCCTCGTCGATTTTATTCATGCTAAGCTATGTTGTTAAATTGTTTGGTATTGGAAAACATAAGCGACTCGCACAGTCATACTGCATATAGCTACATTCAATCAGTTTCTTTAATTGCTAGGCACAGACTAGATTACCGAGAACTGTGCCTTGTATTTTAATGGTTCTGATAGTTAGGGTAATTTTAGGCTGTACATGCATGCATTTGCTTCACTACTTGCTATCACATTAAACACATGAAAATGGCACATTACATATGGATGTAGTTTTAGTGCAGTCTAGAAGATGGTTGATGGAATGATTGAATATCATGTAGCACTATTTTGTATCATGCTAAGATAGTGTGCATTTGGTTGTGATAGTCCTATTATTTAGGCCAGTCAGGTTATGCAAGCTTATATCTTAGTTTCATCAACTAGTTGTTGTCATGGTACCCACAGAAAGAATAAAATTTTGCATAATGTCTTGTGAATGTCTGCAACTTGAATTTATCAATATGACAATGTTATATATGGCAAGAAGAATTCGAATCCACCATGTCCAAGAGGCAGAAGAAGAAGGCCCCTGTGGTCGAAGAAGGACCAGAAGTAGAAGAGGTCACAAAGACCGAGTACATATATGAAGACACTCAATGTGTTTCTGGTGTGGAACCCGAGTACAAATGGGGTGAAGTATATAGATTGATTTCCCGTAGGGAGGTTCCCGACATGGGCCTCGAAGAAGAATCCATCTATGCTAACATAGAGAAATATTCTCTCATGAAAGTAGCCACCCGACCAGAGCTATTCCCATGCTCTGAGGTAATTGGATGGATTATGCCCCGAGTAGACACCACTACAATGATCATGGGAAATGTTGAAGGACAGGGCTATGCTGCATTTAGACCTGGATATGTGGCATTGGCTTATCACCTACCAGATCCCCAGGTTTTCTTGTCAGAGGATTGGCTGAAAAGCATCAAAATGGACCTGGTGGAAAATCTTAGGAGAATGATGTTGCAGGGAAAGCATTTTCGACACAGACCGACCAGTGAGTATGATACAGCGAGCTTGAGGGATCCCTACAGATTCATAGCCTTGATGCTCAATAGAATATTTCGGAGAGCTCATGGAAGACTCTTCAAACTTGAATGGATACCAATTATTTTTCATGTGGAAACTCAAGGCACAGTCTTCAATTGGGCTAGCATGGTGTCCAGCAGTATTTCTTCTTGTGTGACCTCGACCTTGGAGGGAGAGTCCAAGAAAAGATCGAATTTTTTCATGAGTTCAATATTAATAGACTGCATATTGTGCAACCAGGCTTTCCCCGGTCTCAGGTGCATCTGGGATAGGGAAAGGATGCCCGTTTATGCCGCTTACAGACCATTGTGGGCTCACCAGTACCATAGCCATTACACAGAGGTATACGAGCACTTCATTATGCCTCTGTACACACTCATTTTCTGGAAGGAGTGTGACTGTATGTCGGAAGAATCCATGCAAGTGATAGGAGAATATGCGGATTATTTCTTAACTGAAAATGGCATGTACTTCCGGATGTTCGGAGGATCAAGAACACCTTCATTGCTGCCCAAATATGCAACGGATTACATAGTCCACAAGGAGGCAGTCAGACAAGTGTTCATTGATGGAATAGGCAGTTTTTTGTTCGAACACAAGAAGACTACCTACCCTCCTTTGCCATTCAAGCTAGGAAGCTACAAATTCACCAAGGTGAAACAAGCTGTTGAATTCATAGAAGAATTGGAGAAGTTCCATTTTGGGGAGATGCCCTACCACAGAAATGACACCCAAGGCAAGGTTATTGAGCATTGCAAAGAACACAAGGTGCACTTCGAGTATACCCACCATTTCGATAAGGACGAATCGGTCTTCCGAAACGCCCCAAACATGACAATGTTAATGAGATTCGAGAAAAAGATCGCCACCAAAGGTGGAAAAGGGGATGACCAGGCAAAGGCTGAAGAAGAAGCCAAAAATCAAAATGAAGAAGCCCAGAGGTTGGAAAAAGAAGCTGTAGAAAGGCTTCATACAGAAGAAGAAAGAAGAGCTGCTCAGGAAGCAGCCGAGAAAGCAGAGGAAGCAAAGAGAAAGCTGGATGAGGAGCTTCAAAGGAAAGAAGCTGAGAGGATAAAATTGACACAGAAGTCAGCTTCTAAAATAGCAGCAGGGCAGGATCAAGAGGTGGAGAACCCCGAGGTTCAGACCCCTCAAGTACCTGCTACCAGCATACCCATGGTTCCCACACTCAAGCTGGTCCCTTTTGTGCAGGAAAAAGGAAAGGAAATCCCCAATTTCAACACAGTATATTATGATAGGGCAACAAAACGAATAATAAAGAGGACAGAAAAGAAAGTTGAGGTGGAAGGTCTACCTGGTAAAATGATAACAAATACTGCTGTTATGCTAGGGACAGACCTAGATCCGAGATTCACCCTGAGAGCCGGATCTGCCTTTCTTCACACCTCAAAGGACAATGTAGACAAGATCATGAAGGACTTAGAACAGTCCAAGAAATCCTCGGCTCAGTTGAAAGATACACTGAGGCATGAGAAAGACGAGAGAAATAGGTTGAAGGATGTTAGAATATAATCCGTTAGGGTTATATAATGTAAATAAATAAATAGTAGGAAGCCAAACAGGCTGAGCGGAAGGTGAAACCCAACCGCCATGTGATTTGTATAAATATAGGCATTTGCATTGGAATAATAATCAAATCGGGAGTTATTACCAACAAGTGGTATCAGAGCCTGGCTGCCTGCCTGCCATAACTCCTACCTGTTGCTAGTATGCCCATTCCTATAATTCTACTTGCCAGTCCATTGCCAGACTGCTCCATCAGTATGCCAGTCGAGTCGCATGCATTGTCTGCGTTACAATTCCTTCATGATTGAGTTTGTGTGCTGCAAACCCTAATCCTGAGTTTTTCTTGTGCTGCTACACACCTTAACCAGAGCAATATCCTGTGCACTCTCATAGTCTGATAAGTATTATTCTGCGTAGTGGCGATTCAAGGAAGAAGCTGTGAGTTTGAAGAGGCCTGCGTAGTATTGGAGAGTGATTATTTTAAAATCTAGTGTTCACAAAAGAGTTGAACCAGTCGAGTATTGTTTAATATCAGGAATTCGAAGAGCGGTTTCCACATGTGATGCAACCCTCCATACAACGTTGGTAACTATACCAATACTTAAGTCATTAAGTTTGAATTATGTACCCTCATGGGAGAACTGGTTCGTTTGTATGAATTTTCTTGTTTAAATGCCGGTTACTTTGTAAGAGAGCAGAGTAGCATCATTGTTGTGGAGAGCTCTTTCCTTGAAGAGGAAGAGAGCGATTAGAGATGGAGGAAATCCCATTGATAACTTTGAATTCCGTACCATTAATAAATGAATAGATTGGTGCGGTGAGCATGGAGAGAGACTGCGATGTCCCTTTGAGAACTGCGTGAATGTGACCATTGGAAAACCTAAGTTTTCCCTAGTTTTGTGTGTGGAGACTTGAAGACTGTTCTGATAAATAAATGGCATGGGATCACAATTGCACCCTCACGTATTCGTTCATGATCCAGCTCATCCAGCCTAAAGATTGGCTGCATGATATGTGACCTCTGTGTTGAAGAACCCCACAGCCTGAAGATTGAAATTGTCTTGATGTTGTGAATCCTTTGACTACCGGTGAAGATTCATTCCACTGAGTGGAGACTGGTATACTACATATATTGGTGGAGCTGCATTTTTTTGGAGCGACCTCTTGGCTCTGGATATTATTGATGCAGCATAGAAGCAAGATTATTATCATAAAGTATTACTGCGTTGAAGTGTTGATAGACTGCGTGGAGAGCCTGAGAATCGTGGAGCTGCGACCTGCTACACTGCGCGTTGGCTGCCTTAAAATCGTAAGGTATTGTGGCTACTCTTGGATGTGAAGCTTGCTGTCTGCATGGAGCTGTCTACGTGAAGGCCCATTCAATGATATATGTTGGAGAAGATTATTGCTGCGACTGATCATTAGAGACTGCATATATCTCTCTTCATCGTAGAATAAGGCGGTGATGTCTTCAACTGCTTCTTCTACAGTACTTCTGATTGTAGAGGCTTTTGGATGATTTTGAGGACTAATCTGAACATTTGGATCATTGGCACGAATCTTGGCCAGGCACTTTCTAGTTAATATGTTGCTTATATTTATAGAACCAACATATTAACTTGCAGGAGGAATTTGACACTTATGATCCCAAGGCACATTGATTTTTGATGCTGCAATTCCTTAAGAAGAGGTCGAAAATCATAGAAATTGTTGCAGCACGTGATATTGTTTTTGCTTTGACCCAATCTACTGTTTGTGCAGCTTTTAGTAGGGAGGCCAACAAGAAAACATGCTACCTGAATATAAGCCCAGATGAAGATGAAGTGATACACAGCCTCTTTTACAATAAGAATAATGATTTTCTTATCACAATGTCAGTATATGCATCTTGTATGAGTTCATGCTTTGTCATTGTTGAGGTCTCACTGCTACTGAAGACTACGTTTTATGTTGAAGACTGCCTTGAAGACTGTGTTTTATGCTGAAGAATATCATCTATCTCTAGTAACTGATATATATTTTGATATATTTTGTATTGACTGTATTGTAAAAAGTGCATAGACTCAGACCTGCATTGTGTAGAATAGTGCACAGAATTTATATATTGAAATTAAATATAGAGCAGCTGCAAGATTGTTTTGATAGGACTGTAGAATTATTTGCAGAATCATATTGTAATCTGTAAAGGAGCAGGAATCTAAACCTGCATCCCATATATTTTTTCTAAAGCATTCTACAAGTTATAGTTTCCAAATTAGAGATGCACTCTTTGGCATCCAGTATTGGTGTTGCCCTAGCTGGCAAAGACCAATCCAAAGACCCTTCCAAGGGAGATTGCAGCAAGAGAGGCAGAGGGGGCAGAAACAACTCCAAAAACAGATCAAAGTGCAAGCATTGCGGAAAGACTGGGCACACATCAGATCAGTGTTGGGCTTCATGGGACTCCATCAAAGACAAGCACAACCAAAAGAAAGATGACCAAGATGCTAGTAATTTTTTTTATTCTTGTATTGTTGCACATTGTAATCTTGGATTTAATGAAATGACTTCTCTTTCATCTTATAAATATTGTTGGTTGCTTGATACTGGTGCAACATCACACATGACATTTAGAAAAGACTGTTTTGAAGAACTGAATGAAACAATAGATGGCATAGTTTACTTTGCAGATAAGTCAAGTATTAAACCGAAGGGAATGGGCACCATTCGACTGAAGATGCCTGGATTCCCTGATTTCTTGTTGAAGAACGTTCTCTATCTTCCAGAGTTGCAGAGGAGCCTGCCGTC
>LPNX010084289.1:94550-130797 GCA_001517045.1 Pseudotsuga menziesii | reverse complement strand
GAAGCAGATAATTCAGGTGATGACATGGATGTATCATTTGATTGTGAATTTAATTTATCTGCTAACTTTGAACCAACTTCCTTTGAATAATCTTCTACTCAAGTTGAGTGGAAAGAAGCTATGCAGAATGAGTATGATGCACTCATAAAGAATGGAACTTGGAAGCTGGTTGACCCTCCAGTTGGAACCAAACCAATTCGATGCAAGTGGGTGTACAAGAACAAATACAGATCATATGGCTCACTTGACAAGCACAAAGCGAGGCTTGTAGCAAAAGGCTATGCACAGAAAGAAGGAATTGACTATGAAGAAACATTTTCTCCTACAGCAAAATGGGCTACCATCCGAACCTTACTCTCTTTAGCTGCAAAGAGAGTTCTAAGATACTTGAAGGGGACTCAAGACGTTGGACTCAAGTACTCTAAAGTGGATGACTTCAAACTTATTGGGTACTCAGACTCAGATTTTGATGGCGATAAGGAGACAGGAGTATCAACTTCTTGATACACTATGAGTCTTGGATCAGCAGCTGTCTCATGGAGATCACGCAAACAATCAGTTTTGGCAGATTCAACAACAGAAGCAGAATATGTGGCTGCAGCTGAAGCAATGAAAGAAATAGTATGGCTCAGGGAGATACTTGAAGATTTGCAAGAAAAACAAGAGAAATCCACTCCATTACTGGTCGACAATACTTCTGCAATCAAGCTGGCTAAGAATCCTAGATTCCATGATCGAACCAAACACATCAACACAAAGTATCATTTGATTCGACATCATGTAGAAGCCAAGATAGTCCATCTTCGACATTGTTCCACAAATGATCAAATTGCAGACATCTTCACCAAAGCGCTTGGACGAGAAAAGTTTGAAAGGTTCAGAAACATGCTCGGACTTACGAACACCCCTTCGGATTAAGAAGGGGATTGTTAGAATATAATCCGTTAGGGTTATATAATGTAAATAAATAAATAAATAAATAGTAGGAATCCAAACAGGCTGAGCGGAAGGTGAAACCCAACCGCCATGTGATTTGTATAAATATAGGCATTTGCATTGGAATAATAATCGAATCGGGAGTTATTACCAACAAAGGAGAAATTTGAACACTTACAGAGGGAAATGAAGACTGCTGAGGTTGATTTGCAGACCCTACATGAAGAGAGACAGACTCAGGAGACTACACAAGAACGACTTGAGCAAGTACAGAAGGAATGCCAAGATCTTAAGACCGAGAAGGGTCAGCTACTGACAAGGGTGGAGGAGCTAGAAGACCAGCTGAAGATCCTCCTGCAGGCAAATGATATGCACACTCAAGAACTGAGAAAGGAACATCAGGAGCATATCTCTTTTTTGACCACTGCTTTGGAAATATCCAGAGAACAGCAGGTCGACCTTCAACCTCTCAAGCAGCATGCATTGACCCAGAAAACCAAGATGTTGCAATTGTAGACTGTTGTTGAAGAAGAAAGGTGTAAAGTGCTGCAGATCGACGACCGTTTGGAGGAGATTCTAGAAATTGCATCCTTCTTTGTGGACAGGTCCCAGGACATCCTAGAGGTCCTGACTGTGCGAATGACAAGGTTGGAGAGCTACCGGAAAAAGACCAACAGGCCCTCAAGCGGGACTATAACCTAGTGGAGTTTGCTATCAATACCACTGAAGACTTCAAGAAGGCGGTGAAGAAGACAAAGGGATTATGCACCGAATTCTTCAGAATACTTCTCAATACATTCAATCGGTTCCAGATAAAAGTGGAGGAGAGGCTTGAAGCTTTTCCAGATCACGATGCCTTTGTAGAGCTATTACAGAAGAGATTCCAGGAGGAAGAAGTTAAGGTGCAGGATATCAGAGCCATGGATGATGTGATTTTGAGAAGCCAAGTAGATCACCCAGCTATCAGTATACTGCTTCTTCAATATCAGCTCCGTTTGAGTATGTCCAGGTTCGAGGCTATCAAGAAACAAGCTGAGAAATTTGAGATAAATGTTCAGTTTTTAGAACGTTGTACTTTTGAATGAATCACTAATGAGGCTACAGCGTGGAGGAAGTTTCTGGATAGTAAAGTGGGCCCTTCCTCATGAAGGGTCGGTCATCATTATGATTTCTAGTTTATTTTTGTAATACATTTAAGAAAAATAGAACGTTGGGAAGCCCAAAGGCCACTTTGGGCAGCCCAACAGTCCAACCCTTTTGTATAAATGTAAAAGACTTAGAAGAAAGGGGGGCTTTTTCCCAATGAGACTGGTGAAGACATATTGTAAGAAGAACTATTTCCTTTTGCAATAGAAAATTACAGTTTTCCTATTGGAGAAATCTTAGTGGAATATTCAAATGTTGTGCTATGGATTTGTTGAAGAGGAACTATTTCGTTTTCAGCTTTATGTCCATTAACTGTGAGACCATTCTAACTCATTGAACCTATGTTCTTGTATGAATGATTTCCGGTTTATTTTATGAAGATTTCCACTATGAGTAATGTATGCTGCTTAATAAACAATTGGCTATCTGATTGTTGAAACACCTTTAATCTTTCATGTGTTATAGAGAAAATATCAGCTACCTGTAATTTCTGTTTGTAATGCATGAATAATACACATTACTCATAAAATAAATCATATTTTGGCTCCCCAGGGGATAGGTGCATATAAAGTTAGGTAGATAGTTAGTTTCATTACTGCATATATGATTTTGATGCCTGTGAGCCTAAGATGAGAGGTAAGAACCTGCGCATCACATTGTGATGCTCCCCGCATTCTCATCATCCTACATTGTTAGTTAAGCATTTGCATTTGCATACATTAAGTCAAAAATACAAAAAAAATCGGTGGACCGGGCCGTAACCGGTAAAACCAGTGTTTTGTTACTTGACCTACGGTGGCCGGACCGCAAACTGGGTGGATTCCCTATACCAAACAGTCAACAGGCTAGTTGGGAACGTTGATTGGGGAGAATCCCTTACTGTTGTCGCCTACGAATTTCGAGGCCCCAACAGAATATTACATTTTATTTTCTACATTTACCCACTAGTAGGAACCTACTCCTGCCCCTATGGTAGGTAGAAATCCTTACTACAGTACTGCAAACCATACTGGGTCGATCCCACAGGATCCCTGGGTTTAATTTTCAAAGTTTTAGTTTTTAGTTCTGTCTTTTTCCCTAGTTTAGTTTTCTGTTAAATATAGCTTAGATTCTTGTTTATTTACATTTCTAGTTATTTTTGAGCCTCCTCAAGGTCAATCCAAACCCATTTGGCCACAGTACCAGTTACTGTTGGCCATTCTGTGACTTGCAAATCACTCAACTGTGCAAAAACGGTCGAACCAAATTTCTGAAAATTCACCTGTGTTTGGGCTCATTTTCTGCCCAAACAGTGGAGTCAGTTTCGAATCTACCCATGGTTAGGGGTAAAATGGCCCATTTTCGAAGTGGGTTGTCAACTGTTTGAGGTAATTCCTCACGGTTTGATCAGAATCCACTTTGCAAAAATAGGACTTTTACAGGTGCACGACCCATTTTTGGGCTTCACTGTTTGCTTTCATAGGGACTATTAGTGCGGCTCACCCGCCTTTGTCTAGCACACCATTTCAATTTCAGTTTTTGTTTCTATTTTCAGCAATTTATTTCATGAACAATGTGTAAATGTCAAGTAAATGATTATGGCTTAATAAAATGAACCTAGTTTAACTAAAATCAACTTAAAACATACTGTCTTGCTTCTCCTTCCTCCTCTACCCAGTCATCACCCTCCGGGGTATTCTAGGATATGATGAAGGGCAAGCTCATATAGATCTAGGCACTCCACTATATTGTTCCAAACCATTAAAACTGGGTAACCTGGAAGGTAGAGGGGGTAGAGAAGGAGGGCTTCTCACGGCACTAAGCGTCCTCCCTGTTGACCAACCTAGCATCCAGGAGGTGACCTGAGCATCTACGGATGGGCTTAGTCCCATTATGTTGAGAGCCCAACACCTTCTATTGGTTGAAGATGAATATTAGTGTGAGGTAGACATCTATTTAGGACAACAGACATTCAGGGTTAATCACTGTATTTGTTAAACAATTTCTGATTATTTATGCTTGCATACACAACCACAATGACATGAACTCTGCCAGGATGAATTCATAAACCATTTGCAGCAACCAAGTATCATAAAAACAAACACACAAATACACCATACCAACGAATTAACCCAACTCAGTTCATGACACTGAGTGATCCTTAAAATTTACTAATTTACACTAAGTACAAAAAACTCTGCAGCCTTTGAGGACATAAGTCCCTGACTGCTTCAACTGTGGGAAGTACTTGGGCTCTGCCCAGAAACTCATTGTGAGGAGTACCACAGGAAGCCCAAAGTAGCTGGCCACTGAGAGGAATTGCCAAGAGAAACGGGCAATGACCCCTTCTGATTGAGTAGAAACACTTGTGAGGAACAAGCCAAGCGCTGTCTTCTGGTAGTCTTGGTGGCCTAGTGACCACCTGCAGCCAATAGGAAGCCAATGAAACTGGGGTCCAAATATCATTCCCACCAAGTTTCAGACATAAAATATAACACAATTGATCCTCCACGTTCTTCCTCGCACCTAAGAGGTGAACCACCACCATTTGGAACACTCAGTTGACACCGTCGAAGCCGTTCTCCATGATCTCCCACACCATCAGAGGGCGACATAGCCTCTGATTCTGATTCAGATCCATATCAGTCTGAATTAGACCTTCATACTGCACCATCAAGCCCCATGGCTAGTGCGAATCTGGATCCATTTTTCGGCATACCCATAGCAAGTGGACCCATGTCCACATCACAACCTATCACCCACAACTTGGCAAGTGGCCCAAGCACAGTCATGCAGACTGTCATTAGTCAGTTGCCACCACCTATAGTGACCAGCCAAGCTGGCCCACTTGCAGCACACGGGGGCAGTGGCCCTTCCACACACACTGCCCCTCCTACCACACAGGGGGGTAGCGAACCATCCACTTACATTGCTCCTACTATCATACATGGGGGCAATGTCCCCGCCACTCATATTATCCCACCCATGAAACTTGGGGGCATTGGCCCATCCGCAATGGTGCCACCGCAAGCACCCCCAGCTGTGTAGATGCATTATGCACCTGCAAACCCCACCCCCATTGCAACCCCCTCCCACATCAACTTGGGGTCAAATATGCCCTTCATGGCTCATCTTAACTTGCCTGATTTGGTTATATTAATGAACGACCCCATCCGCCACCAAGATTTTTGACCACCCATGCCAACTAAGCTGCCATCAGACATCCCCAAGTTTGAAGGCAAAGCAGGGGAATGTCCCCAAAACCACATTATGACATTCCATCTATGGTGCTCATCCAATAGCATCGTAGACGATTTCATCAAGCTAAGGCTATTCCAACGCACCCTTATAGGTGCCACGGCCAAATGGTACATTAAGTTACCGCAGGCCAAATACCTGGACTTCAACTCCCTAGATTTCATGTTCCTATAGTATTTTCAACTCCCCGTCAGATATGACGAGGGAGTGGAGATCCTATTATCCTGTCACCAAAGCACTGCCACTCATATAACTAACCATATCCATGAGTGGCGGCGACATCACAGTCTATGCAAAATCCAACTTGACGACAGGATCTTCTTGGATTGGTTCCTTAATACCTTGCTCCCGCCCATAGCAAAGGACGTCGCATCCGAACGTCCCCAATCCAAAGAAGAGGCCATATTGAAGGCCCAATAGTTTGACCTTATCTATGCTTAGTCTAGATATTTGTACACTGTCATTCCAGACGCTCCCCATCCGAGTAACTCCTACCACGATGCACCGGGGGCATCCCACGCCGCGGACAACATCATAGGGTCAGTCTCCCAACAGCCACAGCCTCGACCGACACCACCTTCCGTTACACCACAACCAAGCAACACTGCTAGTGTTGCTTACCGGAACCAAGCTCTGGACTACACAAGAATGATGTCCCAATCCAGAGCAACAACCTCCTACACACAACCTGTGCCACCACAGTAGGCTCAGGCCATGGCTTGACCAACATAGTAGTATTTGGGGAAAATGCCCACATTTGTGGCATTGTCACCCCCACAAATCTACTATGCACTGGAAATGCAACAAGTTCAAGCCCCCACCCTCGCTCCACCCGCTCCATTCGGACAAGTGTTCGCACAACAAAACCGTCCCAACCAGATTGCCCCCAACAATCAACAAAGGAAAGCTAGGAATAATCGGCCCCGCAACCAAGGAAATAACCATCCGCAGGGAGGCAGTCAACAACCGAACCCTCCCAACAATGCCGCGGCTAACCGGCCAGCCCAAAAGCACCCATGACAAAATGCGCCAAGACGTAATGGTTCGTTGCACACAAACCAACCATGCACACTCTGTGATGTTTATGGGCATTACACATTCGAGTGTCCCATCATGGCTCGTGCTAAGCAATCCATTCAAAACGAGGCCCAATAGGCCGCCAACGCTGCCAATCAAGCCTAATCCAACCTAGCACCACAAGGACCTCCCCCCATGGTGCTTCAAAACCCACTACTAGTCCAAGTATTGGTGGCAACCGCTCCCCCCCCAGGCCAATCCCAATGCTCTGGGGGCACCTCCCACGGCCGAAACAAGTGTTCACCACCTGCTAGCCATGACCACTAAAGAGGTCAACTTACAAAATAGACGGAATCAGTACGGTACCACCACCGAACCTGCCGACTCATCAGCAGCATCCACGTCTAAGATAGCCAACCTACCTCTCTAGTTACCCCCATTCCCATGCCCCCCCATATGCAGAATTGCCAATAATGCCACAGCTAGAGCTGCAGTCAACTATAGCATTGTGGATGATTTGGCCCAAACACCAACTTCCATGTCCACTCTTGAGGTACTTAAAAAATGCCCAATGCGGTGGAAAGCCTTACTAGCCGCCTTAGGGGTAGTAGACCCCTCCAAATCCAAGTTGATCACATTTTACACGGAGAAAGGGGAACTGCGCATGCCCTCCATTATCGCCTTCCAAATCCCGGTGTCCATCTAGAATTTGGTTGTGCACTAGTGCATAGTGGATGAGGGGGAATCCACGTGCGTTACGTCTACCTTGGTTTGGCAAAAACTTGGATCACCAATTCTGCAACCGTCCACCACAACTCTGCGGGATGATGATGGACATCCCACTAAAGCCCAAGGAATCCTCTCCCATGTCCCCATCACGTTATCTAGGAAGACAATGGTGATTGACATAGAAGTCATCAACACTCAAGTGGACTACAACCTCCTCCTCGAAAGGAGTTACATGTATGCCATGAGAGTTGTCGCATCAACTGTCTTCCATCTCATGATGTTCCCCCATGAAGGGAATATTGTGATGGTTGACTAGCTCACTTATCATGATCTGCAAGGGTTAACAACACCTGCCAACGTTATCCCTACCATCACCACCATTGAGCCGCAAGGGACAACCATACACGCCAATGTCGTCCCTACAATCAACACTATGGTTGAAAACACACCATCCTCCCCACCGTTGAATGTGGGCCCTGGGTTGTTTACCGATCCCACCATGACGACTCCTTTCCTATTAGTGTCGCCACCGCCGACACAAAATGAAACTGTGGACTTGTGCATGGTCTCATTTAGCACCGTTGTGTTAAATTTTTATATGCTTAGCTAAAACATCAGTATTTCATTTCATTTCCATAACAAAAGCATATAAACAGGATCACTGAAAGAAACAGTATCACAAGAACAACACAGATTTATCTTGGGAAAATCGTAAAGGGAAAAACCCAACAAAATCTTCCTCAATATAGATGCCCCCAAAAGGTAAAAAGGTAAAACCAACAAGGAGATCAAAAACCTGATCCTCCTCCTTCTCCAGCTACTTCTCTCCTCCACAAGTGTGCTACTCAAGTGAGTGTGTGTGTCTCAAATGAGGAGCACTACACCTCTATTTATATTCATCCGTTCACTTAAGTTAACTCATTTGACATGTAGGCTCGATTTAAATCATGTAGGCTCGAGTTACACATGTATGCTTAAGTAACCACACTGGGGTGCTAATGACCCACCTTTACAATTAGAGGGGACTACCTCATGACTCTTATTAGTTCTTCCGATTAGGAGCATCGGGGTATAATGTAATACAAGTGGTTCTCCCAGTAGGACCATCGGGGACCACAAAAATATACATATAGAATATTCTTCGAAGTTACAATATTTCAACACTCCCCCTTAACGAGAAGGGTATTCTACAACAACATTAACAACAACAAGAGTAGAGATAGGGGACATCATCAACATCAGTAGGGTAACACATCTATAAATCATTGGAAGCTTCTCAACATCATGTAGTCTTCATCTTCAATCTTTAGTCTTCATCATCAGCAACATCTTCAGTCTTTGATCAGTAACATCTTCAACATTTTGATCTTTCAATTAGCAACGACATCTTCAGCACTTGGACCTTTTGATCAGCAACATCTTCAGCACTTTGACTATTCGATCAGCAACAACATCTTCAGCATTTTGACCTTTCGATCAGCAACATCTTCAGCACTTTGACTTTTCGATCAGCAACAACATCTTCAGCATTTTGACCTTTCGATCAACAACATCTTCAGCACTTTGAATTTTCGATCAGCAACAACATCTTCAGCACCTTGACCTTTCGATCAGCAACAACATCTTCAGTACTTTGACCTCTCAATCAGCAATATCATCATCAACACTTTGCCCTTTCGATCAGCATCAACATCATCATCATCATATTCTGATCTGTCGATCATAATCATCATCACATTCTGATCTTTCGATCAGAAACATCATCATCATATTCTGATCTGTCGATCATAATCATCATCACATTCTGATCTTTCGATCAGAAACATCATCATCATACTCTGATCTTTCGATTAGAAACATCATCAACATACTCTGATCTTTCGATCATAAACATCATCATCATACTCTAATATTTCGATCAGAAACATAATAATCATAGTGCGTTATCATCATACTTTGATCTTTAGATCAGTACATCATCATCATCATACTCTGATCTTTCGATCAGTATGTCATCATCATCATACTCTGATCTTTCGATCAGTACGTCATCATCATACTCTGATCTTTCGATCAGTATGTCATCATACTCTGATCTTTCAATCAGTACGTCATCATCATCATACTCTGATATTTTGATCAGTACGACAACATCATCATCAACAACAACCTGCAATCCACAACTCAAAGACAAAAAGTCTTTGGATCACTTTTGGACTTAAAGTCCAGGGATGATACAATCCCACCACATTCTCGACAACCGAAGTTACCGGATTGATTACGGGAGAATCAGTCCCTATCAGTTTAGGACTAAGTCCAAGGACAATGTAATCCTACCACATTCTCGAGGACCAAAGCCACCGGATTTATTACGGGAGAATCAGTCCCTATCACTTTAGGACTATGTCCAAGAATGATGCAATCCTACCACATTCTCGAGGACAGAAGCCATTGGATTGATTACAGGAGAATCAGTCCCTATCACTTTAGGACTATGTCCAAGGATGATGCAATCCTACAAAATTCTCGAGGACCGAAGCCACTGGATTGATTAATGGAGAATCAGTCCCTATCACTTTAGGACTATGTCCAAGGATGATGCAATCCTACCACATTCTCAAGGACCAAAGCCACTCGATTGACTACGGGAGAATCAGTCCCTATCACTTTAGGACGATGTCCAAGGATGATGCAATCCTACCACATTCTCAATGACCGAAGTTACACCGGATCCGTTCTGAATTGAAGTTCAAGGATGATACAATCCTGCCACATTCTCGATGACTGAAGTCACCAGATCACTTCTGGACATATGTCCCAGGATGATACAATCCCTCTTCATTCTCAAATACTGAGGTCTCCGGATCACTTTAGGGCAAATGCCCAAGGATGATACAATCCCACTGCATTCTCGAGGACCAACGTGACCGGATCACTTTAGGGCAAGTGCCCAGGGATGATACAATCCCACCACGTTCTCGAGGACTGAGGTCACCGGATCTATTATGGACAGATGTCTCGGGATGATACAATCCCTCTTCATTCTCGAAGACCGAGGTCTCTGGATCACTTTAGGGAAAGTTCCCAGGGATGATACAATCCCACTGCAACATCACTACTCCCCCTTTCGAGGAAGGTCTTTCCGAACAACACCAACCTTGTCTCGAAAGTGTTCAAACTCTACTCAAGGTAGAGGCTTCATCAGTACATCATCATCTACATCTTCAGTATGTGAATAATAAACTATCACCATCTGTATCTCCAATATGTGAATACTGAAAGCATCATCATCTCTATATTCAGTATAAAAATACGGAATCACCATCATCTATATCTACAGTATGTAAATACTAAAATATCATCTATATCTTCAGTATGGGAATACTGAAATCATCATCATCTATATCTTCAGTATGGGAATACTAAAATCATCATCATCTGTATCTTCAGTATGGGAATACCAAAACATCATCATCTCTATATTCAGTATGGAAATACTGAATCACCATCATCTACATCTATAGTATCATCATCTGCATCTTATCTTGTATGTAGAAATACCAGATTTCTATGTGCTACATCGGAACACAGGGTTCTTTGTCATCACAACTATGGTTATCACATAGAATCATTGTAGTATCCATCTTTAGGTCAAAGAGACCTGATATCAGCTTCTGAAGCCATATGGCTTCACAACTTAGTAGAGCAATCTGCTATGTATTCTGCTTCAGCCGTGCTAAGAGAAACATTGGACTATTTCCTATTAAACCATGAACTCATAACAAACCCAAAAGAATCTACCTGATGTGCTTTTCTTGTCTGAGATACTTCCAGCTCAATCTGCATATGTATAGCCATACAATCTATAGTCATGGTTTACATCACAGTATAGACCAAAGTCTATAGTCCCTTTCATATATCTCATCACATGTTTTGCAGCTACTAGGTGAACCCGTCTTGGTTGAACAAGATATTGACTTAAGGTGTTCACAACAAAACAAATGTTTGGTCTGGTATTTCATAAGTGGATCGATGACCCAATGATCTGTATGTGATGAGTCACATCCACTAACTCTGATGTGTCATCAGCTAACAACTCCAGGTTGGATTTCATGGGTGTGGCCATGGCTTTGCATTCCAACATATTGAATCTCTTCAATATCTCTACAGCATACTTTCCCTGGTTGAGAAAGATTCCTTCTAAACTTTGACATACTTCCAGACCTAGGAAATAATGCATTAACCCAAGGTCTTTCATCTCAAATTCTTCTGCTAGTTTGTTCTTGCTTTCCATGATCTATTTCTCATTCCATGTCAAGAATAAGTCATCCACATATAATAACAGGATGACAGGTTCATCTTCTACAACCTTGTAGTAAAGGTCAGGATTGACTTTAATCTTGGCAAGGCCCATGCTTGTCAGGAAACTATCTATTCTTCCATACCAGGCTCTGGGAGCTTGCTTCAGACCATAGAGGGCCTTCTTCAACTTGCATATGTGAGTCCATATGTCTTCAACTTCAAATCCTTGTGACTATTCGATGTAAAAATCTTCCTCAATCATTCCATTAAGGAAGGCTTGTCTTTACTTCATCATGGAAGAAACTACCATGATAGTTCTAAAAGAAGTGTACCTTACTCCTTGGAGTAAGTGTCTCTTCAGAATTAATTCCCTCTTTCTGATAGAAACCTCTAGCGACAAGTCTTTCCTTACTTCTATCATTAACATATTTTATCTTGCAAATCCATTTGGAAGATACCACATTCTTGCTTTCTGGTTTGAGTACTATATCCCAAACATCATTCTAGTATTCTTTCATCATAACATCTTCCATGAGTTCGTCTTGTCAGGTCATCAACATATCCTAGTCTTCTGCATTCAACCTTGAAGGTTGGAACCCACTTTACTCTTGGTAAAATCTCAATCCATCATGAAGCTATCCATCATGTCGTACCATGTCGAACTCAGATATCTTCTGTAGTCACTCCTCCTGAAGTGGAGTATCATCTTCCCTCTTCATTCTGTATAGGTGGTTCTATGCTTGATATATACTGGTCAATAGAGTATGTCTATTCTTTTTGAGGCAAATCACGAACCTTGCTTTGTACACTTGTTCTTGTGGATCCATATGGAGGATACTATGTACTTCCCTTTATGTCTCGAAATCATATCGTATACATCATTCCCCATGATCAACTGTTATTCTTTGATCATAGCTTCTTTCATAGCATTCTTTTCTTCATCTTGAGTTGTCTCTCGTATCCATGGTGGTCTTCATCCTTCGAGGTGGATCTACTGCTCTCTGAAGCTCTTTCTTCCGTAATGGTGTCTCTGACCCTGGGAGCTTCAGATTTTATTGCAGTGAATCTTGAATTGTCATCACTAAGTCTCATTCTTCTTGTAGGAGGTTGTACAGGACCTTCCCTACAATTCAAATGCACCAGCTGCATGGTTAGAACTATTTCGTAAAACATATGCATAACGACAAATTATTATGCATCATGCAACCGTTTATCCAATACAACATTCATCCAAAACTTTCTAGATGCCTTCCATCTCTATCATGACATTATTGAGATTGTGCACTAATCCAATATGTTATCAAGGCGGCTTCATTCTAGATAAGTAGCAATGGAGAGCACCATGAGCTACTTACCCATCACATGCATATTAGTAGTATACAGTCATTAATGCAAACAATATATCATGCATAACACATCAACTGAATATAATCAAATGTATAACAAAAAAATATCATGAAATGACAATTGAATACTTACCTTTTATTTGTTTCGTGGGTAAACTCCATCTTGATCATTCCGCTTCATCATCTTCTTCATGACATCATCATTTCTTATTCAAATGATAAGATGGATAAGAGGTTCTTCAAGAATTGAGTTCTTCACATTCCTCATCGCTTAAGGGATCTTCTTTGAATGGTGAGAGCTTGATCTTCAATTGCTCCCATCTTCTTCTTCTTTCCAGAGTCAACTGAAAGTAATCACTTCCTTCTGCCATACATTATTTGCATGAATGAATCCCATGATCATGGGAGACCATTCAAGGTGGCTATCACCACTTCTGCATTCTCCGCTTCTTCTTCTACTACTTCAAGATGTTCTGCATTCTGGATCTTCACATTCTTCAACTGTTTTCTTAAAGCCATCTTCTGATTTATGTTCTTATATTCAAATTTCTTGATCAAGGAATCAAACATCTTCGGTGTCTTTAGGGAAGACACTTGTGGTACAAGTTGATCCGTGATTGAATCAACAATGATCTTCTTGGCCTTGATCAAGTTCTTCTTGTGTAAGGTTTTGAGCCTCATCTTCGTATGGAACTGGAACCTCTCTACTCATGTAGATGTCCAATTCATTTTCTTTAGAGAGATCAAATACTTCCATGCTTGGAAGTTGTCAACTTAACCAAGATTATCAACAAGCTGATGTGATAGATCACTTTGAAATGAGAACCTCAAATTCAAATAGCAAAAGATTAGATCTTACCATTTTGAGGTGTCCGTCCTGCTTCCGGAGCTGGCTAATCTAGGGTTTGTCAGAGAAACCCTAATTTTAAAAACTTGGAATCTTTCAGATATGATTGGATAGAAATATATATCTCTTCAAATGGAGCTGTCCAATGTACTCCTTTTCTGAAAACAATGGAGGAAAGCTCTCGGAATAGGAAGCCCTAGTTTTCCAATTTCTTCTGCAGAAATGCCTGTCACTACTTCTATTATATATCTGAAATTACAGCTCCTCTATGTTTGAAATTTTTCATTGAGGTAACCTCACATGTCCTTGATCCAACACCATAGTTTTTATCAGAATTGGTTTCACGAATTTGGATTTATGATTATTTTTCCAAGGTGACCTGTTACAGGACTGTTCAGAACAACAAAGTTGTACAGCCTTACACGTGTCACTGTTTCATCTTCTGGTTCTAAAATTAGGATAAAAAAAAGTACATTCTGTGATATTTATGGAACATCTTCAGGAACTTAATTTGGACCTCTTTAGCCCACGCTATAGCAATTTTTCCCAGGTGTCTTGTTTAGGGATGAATTCTGGAGGAGGCTGGAACCCTAACTTTGACAGATCATATCTCCCATAATATAGCGAATCAGAGACTGAATTTTGGACAACGTGTACATCAGGATTTTATCTTCAGCATTTGCAATTTTCATATCTTCATCCTTCTCCAATATTGGTATATAGTGAATGTACCAAAACGTAGCAGTTTTAGTATTTAGGGTTTTTCTAGCTCGGGGTCAAACTAGGGTTTGAGTTTCCCAGAGTTTCACCCAACCAAAAAAATTGATCTAGGTCTCTAAAATTCGATTTTGATGAGGAGAGAAATCCTATTCCAGGCTCACTCAAAAATTCCTCTTCAGTAAGAAGCCCTAATTTCCGGCACCGAAAACTGAAAATGCTCGGAATCGAATTCCGCTTCGACATAAAGATGCACCCTTCAATGGAGAGTCAGCTTAGCCTTCTTTTGCTGATCGATTGTGGAGAGAGAACCAAAAAGTAAGAATCCCTAGCTTCTATAGCTTGTGAAAGCTATCCTATTCAGGTTAGCTTTGATACCATGTTGAATTTTATATGCTTAGCTAAAACATCAGTATTTCATTTCATTTCCATAACAAAAGCATATAAACAGGATCACTGAAAGAAACAGTATCACAAGAACAACACAGATTTATCCTGGGAAAACCCTAAAGGGAAAAACCCAGCAAAATATTCCTCAATATAGATTCCCCAAAAAGGTAAAAAGGTAAAACCAACAAGGAGATCAAAAACCTGATCCTCCTCCTTCTCCAGCTACTTCTCTCCTCCACAAGTGCGCTACTCAAGTGAGTGTGTGTGTCTCAAATGAAGAGCACTACACCTCTATTTATATTCATCCGTTCACTTAATTTAACTCATTTGACATTTAGGTTCGAGTTAAATCATGTAGGCTCGAGTTACACATGTAGGCTTAAGTAACCACACTGGGGTGCTAATGACCCACCTTTATAATTAGAGGGGACTACCTCATGACTCTTATTAGTTCTTCCGATTAGGAGCATCGGGGTACAATGTAATACAAGTGGTTCTCCCAGTAGGACCATTGGGGACAACAAAAAGATACATATATAATATTCTTCGAAGTTACAATATTTCAACATGTTGCACCCAAACAACAACCGCAGCCGCAGCCCCAACCACAACCACAACATCGTCCGCAGCCACAGCACCAATAGTAGCCACAACAACACCCACAACACCACTCGCAACAGTAGCATTATGCACAGCCGCAATCACAACTACATCCCCACATGCAAATAGCCGGGAGTTATGTGGGCTCATCCCCAGTCCATATGATTCCCTTCCTCTTTCCCCCACCCGGTGTCATGAGCAAGCTGGTCATGGCCACCTTAAGCCTGCCTAACTTTACATTGGTAATTCCAGTGTGGTAACTTGATCCACCAGCTCAACCAGCAATGCCCCAGGTTGTTTTAACCTCGGTGCAACCTATCACGATTGAATCCCACCCTCCACCCGGTCCGCACAATCCAACCACCGCATCCACACTTGCACCACCCAAACCCAAAAGGGCTAGGGGAAAGAACACCAAAGCCACCGCAGAGCCACGACAAGTCCCACCTTGCGCCATTTGCGAGCAACAGGGCCCATCCAACTCAAAATTGCACTGAAATCCCAGTGATCCGCGTGCACCTAGATGCCATGGATACAAACAAAAACATCCTCATGGTTGAACTCCCAAACGCGCCAGTAGTTAGGAATAAGGCATTAAGGACAAACCATGGTTGCGCCCTTTGCGGCTTGTATGGACATTACTCCCACCATTGCCAATATTTTCCTAAATTTCAAATGGCTCTCGCTGACCTCCATCACCATTCCCTTGAGTCTGAGATCACCTTGATCGAAGAAGTTCACCCACCACCTCCTTCTTCAGACACCATGTCCATTTACATGATGTCCAGTTCCATCAACCCGCTCATCTCCTCCTCCAACGACGGTCCATCAGACCTGTCTCTTCATTGCTTCAGCAACGATGAGGAGATACTTGAAGCTCCGATTGGCCCCGAAATAACCTTGGGATGACATGCACCATCACTCGTTCTTCCTACTGAAAGAACTGGTGTCGTAGTCTGACCAGTTTTCTATGGAGACCAAAGATTTCATCCATGGGAAGGTTGACTGGTTCAAGAACCCCATCCTAGCATCAGATGCCTTCAAAGAAGGGAATATGGTGAACATTTTTCCAACCATTAAAATCGACATCTCAACCAATTCTGAGATCATTGAAGAAATCATGCTAGGGGCATCTTGCTCCCCGGAAGAAGTTGATGCCTACACAGCTCTCTTCCAAGAATTTTGTGACATCTTTGCCTGTTCTTACACCGAGATGCCCGAGCTAGATCCATCCATCATGGAACACCACATCGAAACATGTCCTGATGTGGATCTCGTACGCCAAAAGCAATGGCCCATACATCCATCCAAAGTGGCTGCGGTGAAAGCTGAGATAGAGAAGCTACGCACAGCCGGCTTCATTTATCCCATTGCATACACCACTTGGGTTTTTAATCCTATTCCTGTGAATAAAAAATAGGGTACCATTCGTGTTTGCACAGACTTCTGTGACCTCAACAGGGCGTGTCCCAAAGACAACTTCCCCACACCCTTCATCGATCAGATCATCGATGCATGCACTGGACATGAAGCCTTTTCCTTCATGGACAGTTTTTCTTGATCTAACCAAATCCAAATCTGGAAAGAAGACCATTATAATACGGCATTCACAACCCCATGGGGCACATTCACATATCGAGTCATGCCCTTTGTCCTAAAAAATGTTGTAGCCACCTTCCAGTGTGCCATGACACACTGCTTCCGCGACCTCATTCACATTATGTTGGTTTGTTTCGACAACCTCATCGTGCGGTCGCAGAAGCAAACACAACATATAGATGACTTGCGACAAGTATTCATACGCTGTCGCCAGTACAGAATCCGCTTGAACCTGTTCAAGTGTGTTTTTTGTGTCCCCATGGGCCGTCTACAAGGATTCATCGTGTCACACAAAGGAATGACCGCTGATCCTTGGAAATTCCAAACGACTTTCCCTCTAACATCACCCCTTTGACTGAAAACGTTACAAATTGTATTACAGTCTTTCCATTTTTTGTTTTACACATTTTTTTTCAAAATTGAGTCTTATGTATCATTTCCTCTCATTGCTTCAGATGGAGCACTCCTCAAACCGGTATATGGGATTCACAGATGGAGCAAGCAGATGGTCTTCGAACCTCGCCTCGGCTGCATGGGTAATCTACTCCCCATCGCACGAGTTGATCCACATTGACAGAATATGCATGGGCAACACAACCAACAACTAGGAGAAATATGATGGTGTCAATGGCCTCTTGGCCGCCGCTCTTTAGATAGGCATTCACCATCTTGATGTCTTCTTAGACTCCTAGATGCTTGTTTCTCAGTTGAACAACCACTATCAAGTACGGGATCCCTGCCTCTTTAGAAATTACCTGCGCACTAAATAGATGCTTAGAACATTTGAATCCATCACATTCACACATGTTCCTAGAAACCTCAATAGTGTCACAGATCAAATGGCTAACGATATTCTAAATTGGCACATCCACAACCACATATAGGAAACATACAACCATAACATCATGCATAACTATGTCTAAAAATACACACACAATGTAACAATACATCACATAGACATTTGCATTCCACAGCATCATAAAAAGACTCACATAATAAAACCATAAAAGCGCATCCATGTGCGTAAAAAATATATAGATAACTAGATAAGTCGCATGTCCAAAACATGTCCAATACAAAATGAGAAGCCACATATGCTTTCTCAACAGGATATACATAGCGACACAAAAAATCCTAATTGCACCAATGCACTAGGGGCAGCACCATCAACTGCTAATTCAAAGTCACCCGGAACCGATTCGAGACACCTCTCACACCTTCGGGCTCAAATTTATATCTCTTTATGAGACCATTATCTCATGTTTAATAAGTCAATTTTGGGACCATTTCCCACCAGTCACCTTGATTTACGAGCCATGACATGACGATACAAGTGTCTATGGACCTATACTTGTATCACACTTCCCAACCGCAACTCATGCGAGTTTTTGGGCCACCGCCCGTTAAGGAATGTAATTTTACTTTTATTTTTGTATTTATAATTGTCTTTTCCACCGCACCTTACGCGGAAATCTGGACCATTGTCCACAAAACCCTTTATTTTTCTTGCATGTATTTGGCATATAAGTGCCTCCCGACTGGTACTTACATCACATGTAGTCAATTCTATCCACCGCAACACACACACATGCTCTCCTGACCTCTGCCTGAGAGCCACTTCGGTTTTGTGCCTCTGCCACACCGACTCGTGAGCCTCTGCTACGATCTATCCCATGCATGCATTGGTATGTTTGAGAGCCTTCTTCTCCGTCCATACTATACGAATGACCTTTGGACCTCTGTCCCCCGTCCCGACATGGGGCACTGCTTGTGCCACCATAATCGGTTGACCATATTGGAGTTTCATTTAAGCTCTTTTATGACTCCTTAAAACAATGAAAAGATTGTTGAGCGCAGCCGCTTCCTTTCCCGCTCACTAAAGTATAGTAAAGGGCATCTACATTGTCTCATTTATCTCCTTTTGTGAACCATGTAGACCATTAAAATGAAAAGGACACCCTTGGCACACTTAAGCCAAGACCGTTCCCCTCTGCATACTTTTATGCTTTCTCAGGCAGAGGGGCCACACTTTATGAAAAATCTCACCATGGGTTGTTGTTAAGCTCTTTTCCATCCTTCTCATCAATAAAAGATTGCCGAGCAAACTTTGTTTCGTTCATGCTCGTAAAAGTATCTAAATGACCGTCTAGTCAGTATAGGTTTAACCTTTTCCGGCCTGATTGGACTACCAATAGTAAAGAAGTCTCTCATCCCCTCCAGGATGGGCGAGTTTTCTTATGCATACTTTTATCCTTTTTCAGGCACATGAGACTACCAACGAAAAATATCCCCCACTGGAGTCTTCTTCATGCTTTCAGACTCTCTAAAATTGAAAGCACCATCGAGCATTTACCTTCTTGGGCTCGCCAAAAATCCACGAGATCGTACCATAATGGTGTCCCTAGACACCACCCCACACAAAATAGTTTGGCAACATTTCCCCATTGGGTCACCTTTGTTTAGAGTACTGTACAATGAGTCTTCCTTGGATCCCATCAATTTCAAAAGTGTCTACCTCCTCCAAGCATTTACCATTTGCAGTGACATTCCCGATATTATAGCTATGATCCCATTCCCATGAGTCAAGTTTCATTTGCTGCCTGGTCCACCCTACCATCATACTCTAAACAAAGGAATTTTGAGTCTCCCTCCCCCTGCCCCTGTTCAAATCATTCCCTCCCCCCCCCTCCCCATTCAGTGAGTCAGTCCGTAGATTGCTTCACACCTTCCAGTTATCTCCCTTGCACTCCTGGTCATGGAAACATCATTGCCTTGGCTAGGGGCAGGTCTCCCTCTCTCGACGCCAACACACATATTCTAGAGGATAGACCTAGAGGTCCCTGTATCTTGGTTTCATTAACCTCATTGATGAGTTCCTTGGACCACTTGAGAGGAGTCCTTAGTGCCTCTCGGGATGGTTGTTTCTCACGTGCTTGACTTCAACTAGATCATCACACTGTTGAGATTTGTACAGGGTTTTGTCCATATAATATTTGGTCGAAGACCCGAGATGTCACTTGACTCTAGCACATTGGTGAGTCAACTCGAGGGACCTAAACAGGTTATGTCCCTTGTGATTTCTGGGTTACGTTGGAGATAGTGTTCAGAAGCCCCATCAGTGCTTCGATATACCTTTATGATTGATGCAGCATACTTGTACCACAGAGACTCTGACTCTCAATCAACGAGTCCACACAACTATGTACCATTCCAGATCCAGCAAACTGTTAGTCATGATGACATAGCATTCCATGAGAATGCCATGGGTCCAATGTACCAGATCATCATTGTATTAGCCTCACATGAAGGAAACCATTATTGTAACATCAGTTGTATATGATCGGCTCTTGTATTTTAGAGCATAGATCAAATTATTCTTTTGACATTGTCACGAGCATGGGGATTTCCACCTCATCCATATACATGTCACACATTATTTGTATCTCACCCATTGATGGGAACCATATTAATACAAAAACCAAAAGCCACCATGCCCCAGCCCCCGAAGCACCACCTCTACACAGCAAATCCTATGATGTCCGTCGGCCATACATTGAGCTCCTACCCTCACACATCAAGGGGCAATCTATTAACCCAAAAATCCCCCACTTAGCTCTCAATGGCCTACACCACCCAAGGACACCATCTCACGACCCTCATATCACTCCATTAGACCCCCACACCCTCAAAATAGCTAAAGGATGAAGAAAAGGGCTTAAAAACCCCAGAAAGGAGCCCAAAATAGTCTCCTAGGAGCTAAAACCCCCAAAAAGGGGATAAAACCCTAAAAGGAGCTAAATTTAGGGATTAAGGGGCTAAAGCCTTGACCAAGGGCTTAAAACCCTAAAACCCCTTGAAAAAGCTATAAAAGGAGGGTGGGGGGTCACTTTGAAAACACTTCTCCCTTGCATATTGTTATGCTACCCATGGATGCCTTGAGACACATTTGCCTCTCAAGCCACCCACACTCCCTCTCCTCCATTTCCATTGAGCCAAAGCTCCCCAACCAAGAGAGGTGCTTCCACAAGCTTGGGTATGGTGGCCCATTTCCACCCAAGAGAAGGTATACCCATGTTTATTGTTGTTTCTTAGTTGTTTAGTTTGCTTTGATTTCTAACCCTTATTTCATTTGCAGGTTTTGTTGTTAGCATTGTTTTGCATGTTATCGTAGCTTAGGATTTGTTTGTAGTTTTTGGAGGCGGAACCCTAACCTCTTGTGTGCAGAGGGATTCACCATTGCTCCATTTTCTTCTTTCTGTTCTTAGATTAGTTTTAGTTTACTGCCATTTACATTACATTTTATTTTCTGCATTTACCCACTAGCAGGAACCTACCCTTCTGTCCTATAGAAAGAAGGGATTCATTCCTGCCCTTGTAGTAGGGAGAAATCCTTACTACAAGCATTATTAGGATCTTTTAATTGAGAGAATAACAAGCACAACAATCAAACACAAGAGACAATGAACACAGTGTTTTCCTCGAGTAAAACATAAATGGAGAAAACCCCGCAACTTCCTCAGAGATAGAATCAACACCAAATAGAAAAACCCAAAACCGTAAGATGATCTCCCGACAACAGTAACCTCTTTCTTCCTAGCCCCAGTTTCTTCTTCTTCCTCAGCTATGCACTACAACTGAGTGTGAGTGAGTGTGTGTTAATTAGAGAGGTCACCTCTCTATTTATACTAATTCTCGACATGACTAAAACCCTACTAGGGCTGACTTCACTAGGTGAGTCTAATAACCCTAGTGCCCCGGAACTACGGGGACTTTAACCTAGCTTAGACAATAGGAGGGTTACCCACAATGACTTGACATGTCTTGTTTACATTATAGATCCTCCTGATCAGAACATCGAGGCATGACATCATGACTCAATTACATTACAGACACATCCCGGAATAAACATCGGGGTATAAGACATAAGATACATAGGTGAATACATTCCGAAGTTACAAATACATCAACAAGCTCCATAGTCTGTATATGATGACTGACATGGTCAACTAGTAGGACCAAGTCCCAAGAAGGTAAGCATGAAAACAGAGGCTACTTCTCAGTAGCAATTGAACGCAAAGGACATGAGGCCACATAGCTCACCCCTGGCATGGTAGTGTCTATAGAAACACTGGGAATTGATAAAGGAAATACCTGGTCTCGAGTTGGGTCAGGAGACGGATCAATAAAATCCAACTGATCGATAGTGACAATTTCTTCACCATGATTAAAGTACAGCACATGAAAGAAAGTTGACACCATAGCTTGCATGACATAGACATAATCACGTCCAAGGAGTATATTGAAGTCCAAGGGATCTTCTATTACCATGAAGTCAACTAAGACGGTCTTCCCACCCAAAGTAACAGGTGTTTGAGCAAGAATTCCCAAGGCTATACAAGTTCTTCTATCAAACACCAGTAATTGACTAGTAGTTGACACAAGGCTGGGAGATCCCATGCCTCGCCAAGCACAAGTAGACAAGATACTAACTGAGGCTCCTTCATCAACAATACAATGAGCAATCGTGTATGGTTCAACTTTGACCTTTCTCTGGAAAGGTGCATCCGAAGGAAGGTGCGGCTCAACTGGCCTATCCAAATCAAAGGAAGCAATCTGAAAGCTTGGTGGGGGTTGATCCGAAATGAGTTCAGTGCCCCCTTGTTCAGTAAGTTCTGAACTGGCAGTGAAGAAAATGTGACTAGCAGATAGTTCACTCTCCAAAGGAAGAGTGGGATTGATCAACAATGGAATTGATTCAACTGCTTCATGAAAGTCACTCTCTAAAGGGAGAGTAGGATTGACCAAAGATGACATTGGTTCAATCGCATCACGATCACTCTTCGAAAGAAGAGTGGGATCGATGAAATATGAGATTGGTTCAACCACTTGATCAACCAAAGGTCGAGTAGGTTGTTGAGAAACTATAGGTTGTTCAGGAGAAGGAATTTTTTCAGTCTCGGACCACACTCTTTGCACCTCTGCGATAGCAAGGCACTGGTGTGTAAGATGATCTCCCTCGCATAGCTTACAAGGGAACTTAAGTTTTCACTTCAAATGACCAGTTTTCTCAATGATGTCAACATTACTAGCAATGGATGACTGTTTTCTCTTAGCATGACCTACAAAGACTGAGAGTTTGCCCCCAGCATGACCATCAGAGGCTGGGTGAGTGGGTCCAACCTGACTAAGAGAGGCTGGTTGTTGAAAAAATTTAGAATGTTAAAAAATGAGATGACCATGAAACCAAACTCTTTGCACCTCTGCAATAGAAGGGCATTTATAAGTAAGGTGGTCTCCCTCACAAAGCTTACAAGGAAACTTGGGCTTGTGTTTTGAACAGTTAGTATTTTCAACTGTGCCAACATGACTCGTAGTGGCTGACAGATTGTCTTCAGCATGAACCACAGAGGCTGAGAGACTGCCCCCAGCATGACCTATAGAGGTTGAGTGACTGGATCCAACATGACTTGGAAAGGCTGGAAGGATCCCACCAGCATGATCAACAGAGGCTGGATGGTGAAGATCAACTTGACTTGCAGAGGTTGAGTGCTTAGATCCAACATGACCTGCAGAGGTTGGATAGGTGCCCCTAGCATGAACTGTAGAGGCTAGGTGGTGAGGTTCAACTTGACCTACAGAGGTGGAATGGGTGCCCCCTTGCTTATGTGCCTTCTTCTTATTCCTTCTTCTTTTACTCCTTTTAGACTGCCGATTACTAGTATCAGTACTTTCACCGCATGAGGTAGAAGGAGGAGGAGAATCAACTACAGGTGAAGGGGAAGAAGTGTTTTGATGCCCTAGATATAAGGAGCTTACTTGAAAATCATCAGGAGCATTCAGTACGGTTGGAGTGGAAAACAACCACAGCGGTAGCCCTAGGGTGAATCCAGGTAGATTCAGGGTGGCCATTAAGGGAACACCAACATTCCTTGTGAGAGGAATAGTACAAAGAGTTCCCAGCATGGGGATCTCTTGGTTGGTGTTCAAAGGGGTGTTAGCCGTAGTTTCAAACAAGGAGACAAAGTTTGAGGTTGATAGGCAACCAAAATTACAAAGCACACACCTAAAGGCACACTAAGTACAGACAAACCACACAGCGTTCACTAAAAATTCCTAAATCCAAACAGACAAACAAGTATAAGATATGCTTTCTAAAAGAAAGCTGATAGATAGTTACTTAGCGTCCCTGTAGATTTTCTTAGGCACAAGTGGAGGAATCACCCAACGCCCTCCCACACCTTCTACCGGGGTTACCTTCTAAGCCCATCCAAGGTCAACCAGAAATAGCCTTCCGATGTACCTGTGTATGAACCCTAGATGTCAAAGAGACTAAAGGATACCTTAACTATATTGAAATTTTGGGGGGACAATTGCAAGCCTGGTTCATACGCATGGGCAGGGTAGCAAATCCCGAAACCCTGTCTAAGACAGAATCCCCATATGTGCAAAAAACTTGGTCTACTCTTTGACAAGGAATTGGAGGGTTATCTCCTTAGTCCAAGTCTCCAAGCGGCCTCGTGCTTAACTCCCGTTTGAGAGGAGCTTCCCAAATACAATCGACAAAGAAAAGGGTTTACCTAGTGATTAGCTAACCACGTCTGAAATTTTATACTTGTGGAGAGTTAAAACTCCCTAATCCACAAGTCTAGCCTAAGCTAGTTGGTGTATGACCCTATAAAATAAAACTTCCTAATAATTTTTAATTTATATCATTTATTTTAAGGGCTGTTTTTAGTCAAAGGGTAAATGGCATGAAACTTATGTGGTGTTTTGACTCAAAGTTGAAACAAAATGACTAAGAAAAGAGAAAGGAAATGCAAAAAGCAAAAACTATTCTCTTTCTTTTCAAATAGAAAATTGAAAGCCACAAAAGAACAAATTCTTTTTATTTTATTTTTTCAAAAACAATGATATGCCATGCAATCTAGACTAAAAAACTAATTTACATGCATATAAAGAAAACATGTGTTTTTTTTTCTTTTTCTTTTATAAATGGAAAAGAAAAAACAACCTATGAACTAATGTAAGAAAGTACTATAAGCAAAGTAAATAGACAACTACTCTACACCCCACAAACAAACCCTAGGTTTCCCTAAAGTTGTATATCAACCTCTCTTGAAAGGAAGGCTCACAAAGGTAAACAAGCCAACAACTTTGGAATGAAGAGACTGAGCAATAAGACTAACTTAAACAAAGGTCAAGAAGACCCAAGCATCAATCTAAATCTACAAACAAAGGCTGCTCGGTACCTTATCCAACAAGGTCAAGCCAAAGAAGGAGGTGGGGGGGAAGGCAGCAAAAACAAGTTCAAAGACTTGAAAGAGACTTACAAGATAGACAAAGAGCACTTAACAGAGATAAAATAACCTCTCTGGAGTCATGCACATGTAGAGGACCCTTGAAGACCCTACAAAAGCCCTCAAATCACCCAAAAACCCTAAAAAATGATGAAAGAACACAAATTCAGGTGCATACGTGGGTTGCCTTAAGGTAGGTAGCATATGAAACGTGGGTTGTAGGTAGGGAAATTCATGTATACAACACATACACATGATTGTTTAGCCTGAAAGTCGCGTATGGATGACAAAAGGCACAAAAAGGATAAAAAAGTGACCTAAAAAGACACGAAAGGTGTTCCAACAAACTCAAAAGGTGTTCCTAACTTGTAAGAAAGACTTGGAACTTTACAAAAGGATGAAAGAAAGACAAAGAAACTCGAAATAGACAAGGCTCTCCCCAGCAGAGTCACCAGTTCTATTGTAAAGGAAAGTATCCTATGGCCAGGGTTTAAGAGGCCATCAACGTACTGGGGTTGAAAAAGAGATGCACAATGTTTAGCAAGCATATATAAGAAAGTTTTAGATATTGGAATGGTTCATACCTTAACCAAATGAAGGTTGATCCAAGCAGCCCTTCAATCCTCTTCTTTCTCCTCTCTCTCCACTTGCTCCAAGGTACTTGCAAAATGAATTATACCTTCCTCAAACCAATATGACCACATATAAATTAATGATAATCAAATATACATGAAATAATAATCTCATTAACATCAAAATCTGATCATAAACAAATATTCAATCACACATTGAACAATGATTTGGGAAGAATAAGGACATCACATCTTTATTAATCTTGAAAACAAGTACAAATATACCTTCTCTCCAAGTTCGGAACCTCACGAAACCTTGATTTGGTTCTGCTACTTCTCTTCTCCAAGGAACTCAGCCTCCAAAATCTGCAACAAAAGTAGAATGCTTCTAGGGAAAAGGTGTGGGAAAAGAGAGTCCCGATTCCTCCATCATAATGATGCAAAGATTCAAGTCTCCTCTCATGGACCTCCCTACCTCTATTTATATGCTTTATGAAGAGTTAGGGTCAAAGACAAAGTAGTTACAATTGAAGGAGTCAGTTGCATAACTACCCAAACTACCCAAATTTCAAAATTCATATTTTTTTGACATTTTTTGGAGGCATACGCGGGTATTATATATAGATAGTAGCGTACGTACGCGGGTTTCCTTAAGGAAATTCGTGTACACATAAAAAACGCATTTTAAGGGTACTTCTAGGCATTTTCAGACTTTGGTGTCTTCTAGAAAATTTTATCTAACATAAATATATTTCCAATGGTATAGATATGAGGTCAAACGGAGTTACAAAACTCAAGATATGGATCCTCCAAGTTAGGTGTTTTTTCAGTGACTTTCTTGAAGTGTCGTGATGGAAGTGTCGACATGCGACAAAAACATAGGAAAGTGGTCATAGGAAGAGATGTGTCATTTTGAGCTATAACAGCGAGGAACCAATCCAACATGCATGTTTGAAAGGGCTTTGCACTTACATTTGACACATGCGAGGAACCAATCCAACATGCATGTTCGAAAGGGCTCTGCACTTACATCCGACACATGCAAGGAACCAATCCAACATGCATGTTCGAAAGGGCGTGCACTCACTTCTGATCAAGTAGGAACCAATCCTATAGTCATACCAGAATGGCCCCCAGTCCTAAACCGAGCTACCTGGTAACTGACCAGGTGCCTCCATTCCAAGAATGGTATTCAGCACTTACTTTTGATCATGTAGGAACCAATACTACAGTCACATCAGAATGGCTCAGCACTCATATTTGACATGGAAGGAACCAATCCTCACCATGAAAGAATGGATCTGGGTCTCATCATTTCCCCTTGGAGGAAACCTTGATCTGGAGAACACCAAGCTTCTCCCTGAAGTACTCAAAATTCACCTTAGCTAATGGCTTTGTCAACACATCAGCTATTTGTTCCTTTGTCGCAACATATTGGAGCTTCATTGCTCCCCTCTGCACCATATCCCTAATATAGTGATACTTGATCTTGATATGCTTTGACTTGTCATGGAACACTGGATTCTCTGACAACTTCATGCAACTCTGGTTGTCATAATGTATACAAGTAGCATCTATCTGGATATCAAATAAATTAGACAGTAGCCTCCTCAGCCATACTACCTCACAACTAGTTGAACAAGCTGCAACATACTCTGCTTCATCTATACTCAGTGCCACATAGGATTGATTCCTGCTAAACCAAGAGATCACACCTGATCCCATACTTAAGCAACAACCTGAAGTGCTCTCCCTATCGATGGCACTTCCTACCCAATTTGAATCAACATAACCCTCCAGGTTAATCTTTTGATTCACCTCATACTTGAGCCCATAGTCAATTGTACCCTTCAGGTACCTTAGAATATGCTTTGCAGCAATCAAGTGAACATGTCTCGAAACTGTCAAGAACTGGCTCAAGGTGTTCACAACAAAGAAAATATCTGGTCTCATGTTCATCAGGTACATCAAGGACCCAATCATCTGATGATACATTATAGCATCAACCGCTTCTGATGAAGCATCACTCAATAGCTTCAGGTTTGATTCCATAGGTGTGGTCATGGCCTTGTAGTCCATCATCCCAAATCTATTCAGGATCTCTAATGCATACTTCCCTTGTCCGAGGGAGATTCCATTCGTATTCTGCCACAACTCCATGCCTAGGAAATAATGCATTATACCCAAGTCCTTCATTTAAAACTCGGTAGTAAGCTTTCTCTTCGTATCAGTAATCAACCCATCCATACCTGTTACAAACAGATCATCTACATATAGTAGGAGAATCACTGGGTTGCCATCTTCAACCTTGTAGTAAAGGTTGGAATCTACTTTACTCTTGGTAAAGCCCAAACTGGATAGAAATCTATCAATTCTATCATACCATGTCCTCGGTGCCTGTTTCAAACCGTACAGGACTTTCTTCAATCTACACACATGAGACTCCCTGTCATGTGTCTCAAAACTGAGTGGCTTCTCTACATGCACTTCCTCTTCCACTACACCATTCAAGAAAGAAGTCTTGAAATCCATTTGGTGTATCTTCCATTTCATCACTGTAGCCAGAGAAAGTACTGATCTAATGGAAGTGTATCTAGATACAGGTGCAAAGGTTTATTCATAATCTATTCCTTCCTTTTGTGAGAAGCCACGAGTCAAAAATATTGCCTTATATTTCTCTATGCTACCATCTGCAGCATGCTTGATCTTGTACCATTTGGAAGTTACAATTGAATTCCCTTATGGTCTTGGGACAACATCCCAAACGTCGTTCTTCATGATCGATTGACACTCTTCGATCATAAAATCCTTCCATTCTTTCCATTCTGCCGCCTCTTCATAATTGGAAGGTTCTTTATCAATGAAATCACATAGTAGTGCTACATACCCCGAGCTGGATCTGGTCCTCTTTCTTTGTGATTCTCTTCTAGAGGCCCATATCTTTCTGCACCTTAGATAGCTTATTGTACCTAAGCATGTTTCCTCTTATTAGGATTCTTCTCCTGAGGTGCTTCTACAGGTTCTTGTGGTTCTTCAAATTCTCGATCTTCTTCTTGAACTTCTTCATTCATGGTTGTATCATGAATTATGGGTGCTTCTGCTTCTTCAAGTTCTTCAACAGGTCTCTTTATAGATTTGTTGTAAGCTGTGTCTTCATCAAATGTTAGATCCTTTTTGATGTCGATATTCTTGAATCCTGGGAAGTATATTCTGTAAGCCTTCGAGCTTTCAGAGTATCCCACAAATATACCCTTCTTCCCTGAAGGATCTAACTTTGTCCTCTTTTATTTCAGAATGTGTATGTACACTGGACAACCGAATATTCTGAGATGGCTGACTTCTGGTTTCTTGCCGAAGAAGACTTCTTCAGGAGTCTTTTTCTCGAGTAATTTGTGTGGAGTACGGTTTTGTACATACACCGCGGTTTTGGTAGCCTCTGCCCATAGATGCATGGGAAGATCTTGATCATGAAGCATTGCTCTTGCAGCTTCCATGATAGTTCAATTCTTCCTTTCTGCAACCCCATTCTATTGTGGATTATATGGAGTGGATAACTCCCTCTTAATCCCTAATTCTTTGCATAAGTATTTGAATTCATTTGATGTGAACTCTCCGCCATTATTTGATCGAAAGGTCTTGATCTTCTTTTCTGTGTGGTTCTCGATCAAGGATTTGAATTCCTTGAACTTGCTGAAAACTTCATCTTTGTTCTTCATGAAGTAAATCCATGTCTTCCTAGAAAAGTCATCAATGAATGAAACATAGTATACATACATGCTTAGAGAACTTGATGACATTGGTTCGCATACATCGAAGTGGATGATTTCCAAGATTCTTTTTGCTTTGTTTTCTCTACTTGGAAATGTCTTCTTTGTTATATTTCATTTCACACATCCTTTGCAGACCCCTTCATGTTTTGCTTGAATTTTTGGAAGACCTTCAACAACTTTTCTTGCAAGTGGTAGTGCTCTGTAGTGCATGTGTGCAAGCCTTCTGTGCCAAAGTTTATTTGGCTCTACTTGTCATGGACCAAATCTTGTTTTGGATGGCCCTTCAATTTGTATAATCCTCCTTCTTGTTCTCCAATTACTATTGCATCATCAATAGTATTTTGTCTTCGCCACATGAGGACTTGGCCATCTACAAATGCAACCCTCATGCCTTTTGCATCCAGTGCTGATATGGATAGAATATTCTTCTTTAGTCTTGAAACAAACAAGACATCCTTCATTTTCATAGACTTTCCAGAGTCTAGCTTGTAGGATGATTCACCGCTACCTTTTATGGGATATTGGTATTCATCCCCAAGTTTCACCTTATGGGGCGAATTATGTTCGGATAGTTTCTCAAAGGATTCCTTAAAACCTATCATGTGTTTGGAAGACCCACTATCAATAAGCCAATATTTGCTTCCATGAGTAACAGTTCCCGTGAGAGCGGAGATTAGAACATATTCATCTTCACTTGAACAGTCTTCACTTTCTTGTTTTACTCTCTTTCTGGGAGGATTATCATCCTTGGCAGTGTGAGCATGCTGTCTTCGTTTGGAGTTCCTCTTATTCTTAGATCCATTCTTATTCATGGGACAGTTTCTAGTATAGTGTCCTATTTCATCGCATGTATAACATCTGAGTTTAGATGAACCTTTCTGATGAGAATGCTTACCTTGGTGATGATGCTTTTCCCTTCTTCCTTTCTTAGAGTGTACTGTGAGAGCTTGATCTTCACTTTCCATATTTTCTTCTCAAGCTGCTATTCAAGCTTATTCTTGTGAACATTCTTCCCACAGTCTACTAAACTTGACTAACTTCTTCCTAGCACATATTCCTTGGATGAAAGAATCCCATGACCTAGGGAGGCCATTCAAAGTTGTCGTCACAATTTATGCATTATCCACTTCTTCATATACTGGTTCCGGTTGTTCTTTGATCTGGGAGACCCTTGTGAAGTATGCCTAGATGGTCTCCTCATTCTGGATCTTTACATTCTTCAACTGGTTCCTTAGAGTCATCTTCTGATTGATGTTCTTCCCTTCAAACATTTTGGTTAGGGCATCAAACATAGCTTTAGGTGTCTTGAGGGAGGACACCTATTGTATGAGGGGATCCTTGATAGAATAATCAATGATCCTCTTTTCCATAACCAACTTATTCTTATGTAAGGCCTTAGCCTCATAAGAGTCCTCGCTGATATAGGAGTCCAACTCATTTTCTTCTAGGACCAGGGAGATCCTATACTTCCAGGCTCGAAAGTTATCAGATCCCTCAATATTTTCATCAAGCTTGGTATGATGAGACATCTTAACCGAGAACCTCAAATGGAAATACAAAAGATTTAGATCTTACCAGGTCAAGATGTCAGATCTTGATTTGGAGCTGAAATCCCGCAGTGTTGGTTCAGGAGCAGATTAAGGTTTTTCTTTTCCGGAGTTCTGTCCAACCAAATGCTTTGAATTTGATTCCTAACTTCTATTTTGGGGAGGAGATCAATCCAAGATTGGGCTCACTAAAAAATCCCACTTCTGTGAAAAGCCCTAATTTCCGGCAGTAGTGTCGGGTCCAAAACTGAAAAAAAAAACTCAGAATTGGATTCTATTTCGATAGAAATATGTGCCCTAGGGAGGAGAGTTATTCCACCCTAATTTTGCTGAAAATATGTGGAAAGAGATCCATGAAATAGGAAGCCCTAGTTCCCGTAGCTGCACAGTGTCTTCTTCTCAGGTTAGCTCTAATTCCATGTTAGATTTTTAACATTAAGCTAGCATAACATTAGGATTTTTAACTGAGAGAACAACAAGCATAGCAATAAAACAAAAGAGACAATGAACATGGTGTTTTTCCTCGGGGAAACCATAAATGGAGAAAACCCTGCAACTTCCTCAGAGATAGAATCAGCACCAAAGTAAAACCCAAAACAGTAAGATGATCTCTCAACAATAGTAACCTCTTTCTTCCTTGCCCCAGTGTCTTTCTCTTCCTCAGCTATGCGCTACAACTGATTGTGAGTGAGTGTTTGATAAATAGAGAGGATAGCTCTCTATTTATACTAATTCCCAACTTGACTAAACCCAACTAGGGTTGACTTCACTAGGTGAGTCTAATAACCCTAGTGCTCCGGAATTGCAGGGACTTTAACCCTTGATCAATAGGAGGGTTACCCACCTTGACTTGACATGACTTGTTTACATTATAGAAACTCTCGATAGGAACATTGGGGCATGACATGACTCAAGTACATCCCATAATAAAAATCAGGTTACAATACATAAGAAATACAAGTGAATGCATTCCGAAGTTACAATTACATCAACAACCTCAACTATGCCATGCCATCCCATTACTACCTTATTATTTCAATGAGTTTGTCCTGCCATCATATGCACTGGTTATTCCTTTGTCATTCGTGAACACCTTTGAAATCAATGAAAACTATAACCCAAATTTTCCAACAGTTATATCCAGAGAAAACATCGATCATGGATATCCTTTGATCACCTACTATTTTCTGCAAGATCCAATCTATCTTTGGCAATGGATAATTATCTTTAAGGGAACATCTATTCAAATTTATGAAATATATGCACAATCTTATCTCTCTATTTTTCTTTCGAACCCAGACTAAATTATCTACCCAGGTAGAATATCTAAGAGGAACTATAATTTCAGCATCTAAAAGTTTATTTACCTCTTTTTCAATTACTGGTAGCAAAATTGGATTGATGTGCCTTAACTTCTGTCTAAAAGGCTTAGTGCTTGGTTTCAGTGGGATCTTATGCTGGATGATATTAGTATCATAGGTTCTCAAATATTCGTATGACTAAATAAAATTATCTATAAAATCCTTCATGAGATTTGTGTACTTATTTTTCTTTTCATCAAAAAGTGTTTTTGATAGTTTAATCATCCTTGGATATGTTGTTGTCCCAATATTACAACTAAGAATATTTTCTTTTGGAGATTGTATTGTAGGATTCAATAGTGTATCATGAGTAGAAAAATGTATTTATAAAGGTACATGGCATTTATGAATTAATTTATCTTTAATATAAACAATGTCATGATTGGTAATTGAATTTTGAAAGCAAAAATCTGCTTGAATTACCGTTAAATATTCATCTTGATCTATTTGAGATGTAGCAAACTTAGTAGTCAATTATAGGAACCTTGTAATCTCTTCATCATCATGAAACACTCATAATGTTTAATATTATTAGGTATTTACAGTCTATATCTAATCTCAATAACATATATAATTTGAGGTTATGTGGGTACTCTAAAATTGCTAGATGTTGGTTCTAAAGAATCAGTTTGATTGAAATTTCTTAGAATGAAAGAAATATTAAATGATGAGAAAAAAATTTAGATGAGATACCAAACCTCATTTATATTACTATTTAACAATTGGTGTTTAACTTGATACACCTTCCTTACCTGCTAAAATCAACTCAGAGTTGCCAAAAACAAACTGTTGGATATTTAAATTATTTGTATCCCTCAAGACAAGAACCAATGCTTCATAGTTAGTTATGTTATTCGATTTTTGAAATTATAACTTGTACATTAAGGTAATTACCCATTAGATGAAGAAACCAAAATAATCCTTGCACCATATCCTTCCTTAGATAATGAACCATTGAAATACATCCTCCACAAGGCATCCTTATCTTCTTTGATCAACTGATCTAGAATTCTGTGTTTTTCTAAATAGAACCTGAAAAACTGATCATTCAAATGTAATATACATGACCCAATGTCTTCTTGAACTTCTTAATCTGGGTGATTGGTTGTGTTTTCATGATAAGTGACTATATAATAAAGTTAATCCTCTCTATATAGTCTGATTTATTCTACCCCAAATAAAACAATTATTGCAAAAGAAATATCCATTTGTAAAGTGTCGCCTAATTTTTTATTCCAAGACCTTGATAAGAGCATTCCAAATTTGGGAGGGATATCAACAACTACGATATACATTAAGATAATTTTCATGGTAAGTTGAGTTAGGTTGACAACTAGATCCTTTATAACCCCTAGACACTTAAATGCCTTGGAATTGAAGGAATATAATTCATGATATGGCTTAGTGATGTTCAATCCTAATGCTTCCATAACCACTTTGGGCATTAAGTTATGGGAAGCACAAGAATCTAAAAGGAAGTTGTGAAACATTTTGTCATGAATAGTGAGGGTAATTAAAAAAGACATAGGTAAATCAGTGTTTCATTCTATCTTAGAACCAAAGATAATAGTAGAGCTCTCGTCCTAAAGGTTAACAGTGTCTATGGAAACTGGATTTGTTTGAGAGTGTAAAATCTTTAAGGTGGAGTCTTTTTAGGACTGATTCTTCATGATTTCTGTTAAAATTACATGTATTTTAAATTTACCGATTTCATGCAAAATGCTAAACATGGATGAAGAATTTCCTACATCTTCAATTTTTGCAAATTTCTCTTTATTATTTTGATGGTTTTGCTTCCTATCAGGGCCATTTACCGAGACTTATTTAACATGATCAATGACTTTCCTATTTTGATTATGAGAAACATGTTTGGAGCCAAACCTCAATTCATACTTCCTTTGTGGACTAGTATGAAAATTCCAGTTGAATGATCTAAATTTGAGACATTATGTTCAAATCCACTATCTTGATTTAAAGTCAAATAAATCTGATAACTAAACTGAGTTAGATAACCAATAGAAGATTCACCTTCAAGAGGATTGATTTCCTTATCCTTCTCATACATTTCAACTTCATCTACATCCTCAGGATTATCGACTAGATTATTTTTGAAGGGGGGTTGAACTCTTTAATAGTCATTATTTCATCTTTATCTAAGCAAAAACCGTGGATTGAAATGCCTTTTGAACTAGTTTTTATTCCAATTATCACCTTACCGAGGAGGTATGTTATGAGTTTTATTTTCCATTTCCAAGCTAGCAAGTTTTGATGAAATATTTTTTAATGAATTTGGTCATCTCTTCGATTTTATCATCTGATGATTGAGATTTGGAAGAGATAATCTTCTTTTATTCTTTGAATTTTTTTCTACTTCTAGTACCTTCATCATCAACTGCTTTTCCCTTGAGTTTTCCAACTGCTAAAATATTTGATTCTACTTCCAGTGCTACCTCCTCCATATTAATCAAGGTCATTGATCTCATTTATCTTAACAAGAGGGAAAAAGTGGCATCAAAGTCATTTGCATATGTCAATTTAGAAAAGATTTTTGTTGATTTAATCTATGTAGGAATTTTCTTACACATTTTATTAAATCTATTGGTAAATCCTGAAACAGACTCTCATATTTACTCTTTAAAGACCCAAATTCAGTGATGTAGTATAAATAGTATTTATTATAAGCTTATTGTTTTAATAAAACTTAATCTAGCTCATCAATACCAGGGATAGAACTTGGTGGAAGTTCTCAAAATGATTTCCTTACATATCCATCTAAACTTTGCACAAAAAACCTCATCCAGACATTTGCTTGTTCAACATTTTGGTTATCTGCAAAACTGTAAAAGTATGTTAAATGCTCCTTTGTTGTAGTTTCCCCTTCACCATTGAATCTAGGAAAGCATTCTCAATAATATTCGGTAGGGAAAGCATGAATATTTTGGGGCATAACTAACGAGGATACCTAGTGGTAACTATATCATTCATTCAATTAGGAGGTCGAACGACCATTACTAATGAAGTTTTATTTTTTGACTTGTCTATAAAGGGGTGTATATAGAGTTGACACAAGTATTGAAGGTTTTAGGGAATTAGACTCTTCAAGTTCTTGAAATTATTCTGTCATTGGTGTTGATGCTAAAGGATTTGTGAATAATTTATATGTAGCAATTTGAGTCTCTAGATCAACAACCTGATATTTAGGTATGGTAAAACAAATAAATTGCTTCCAATCCCCTTCTATTAGAGGTGGAAAATTATTCAAAGGATTACTTGGTATCATCTCTTCGTATTCTATATTTTGAATCATAGAAGTCTCAATTTATATATATGTACCGCAAACTACATTATGTCAATGACTTGCTTCTCTGATTAATTTACATGGATCAGGTTGAGGTGTTATGTTTAGAGACTGAGGATTACCTCTAGTTTCAACTCCTTTTGAAAGTCATGACTACCTCTATTGAATTACCAGGTGAATGATATAGTATAATTCTAATCCACTCATCTTGTTCACCATAAAAATAAGACCAAAATGTAGTATAAACCTAGGGAAAATATTTCAATTCCATCCTCGATAATGATTCTGAAGGTTTTTTTCCTAAAGTCTATACTAGAGTATAAAATTAAAGAGTTTAGGAACTTCTAAGTTTTATTATTTGGTTTCGAATTTTAGGTTGTGTAATGGGTCAAGAACATAGGTAATACAAACATGGACACATCCACAAAAACAAAATACCCTTTTGGGGGCATTTTTTTCTTGAGGCGGTTTTGTTAAGCCCCCTTCCCCCCCAAAATGAATATTTTTTAGGTCTTTGGGGGCGGTTCTTAAAAACC